>JASANG010002634.1:0-290248 GCA_030248215.1 Enoplolaimus lenunculus
CGTACAACCGGTACCGGTTTGATTGCAGGCTAAACCCGGCAGAATCCCCAAGAGTGCTGCTATACGTCGAGATTTAAATTAATAAAACCCGTTGCGTATCTGAAATCTCGATATCAACAACAACTGATGGGCGAAATGATACTCAAGTGTAAGTAAAAGCCATCAGGTTTAGGGCCAATGTTACTTTAAGGGGCGTAACAGTAGATTAAGCGTATTCCTAAGCCTAAGCGTGCAAAAATATGTTCCTAAGCCTAAGCCTAAGCCTAAGCGTTGCAAAAATGTGTTCCTAAGCCTAAGCGTTGCAAAAATGTGTTCCTAAGCCTAAGCCTAAGCCTAAGTGTTGCAAAAATGTGTTCCTAAGCCTAAGCCTAAGCCTAAGCGTTGCAAAAATGTGTTCCTAAGCCTAAGCCTAAGCCTAAGCGTTGCAAAAATGTGTTCCTAAGCCTAAGCCTAAGCCTAAGCGTTGCAAAAATGCGTTCCTAAGCCTAAGCCTAAGCCTAAGTGTTGCAAAAATGTGTTCCTAAGCCTAAGCCTAAGCCTAAGCCTAAGTGTTGTAAAAATGTGTTCCTAAGCCTAAGCGTAAACCTTAGTGTTGACGGACGCGTACGGAGTCACACGACAAGTACAGCACCATCCTAAAATAGGAAAACAACAAAACAGATTAAGCTAGTTGTCTTGTTAAAACAGAAGTCATTTAAATTTTTGTTCAACAAAACGAGCACGCTTAGATTTTAGACTATATTTTTTGCTTAGGTTTACACTAACAGTAGCAGCTTTGCATTAGTTTAGATGGTTAGGCATAGGCATAGGAATATGCTTTAATCTACAGTTACTGTAGCCAATGTAAAGAACAGGGTCGGAACAGTATAAAAGGCCTATTCCTAGGCCTAAGCCTAAGCCTAAGCCAAGCAAAAGAACTTATCAATAGCCTACGCTTACTCTATTGCTGCAACACAGGAGGGGAAACGGTTCCGATCCTGATCTTTACATGGGCCATCAACAGTTACGACCAATGGCGGATCCATGGGGGCACCCGAGCCAGTCCCCCCTCCAACAGCATCTCGACAAAAATTCTATAGCAATTTTGTGACAATAGTTCGTGGTTTGCGTGTGCGTTAAAAATAGAGTTTATTACTTGTGAAATTTTGCCCCCATTTTGAGATCCTGGATCCGCCGCTGGTGACGACCATAATTTTTGCAGCTTTGTGCAATCTTTTCTCAATCATCCAAAGTTTGTGCAATCAACAACTGGCCAGACAAAATCCTACTGACTATGCATGCGCGTCCGTGCTTGTCATCAAAACTTTCTGTCATGAGCTTCAAAAAGTACTGCTCCCAAATCGTAACTTAAACTTTTCGTGCTTTATTTCAATCCCCGGTAAAAGTCAAATTTTCATGGTTTGAAATTGACGCAATCTTCTCTCAGTTATAAGCTGTTTCAAGCTCAAATCAAATTTCACAGGTTTCGGTAAACATTTTCAACGCAACGCCATTTCAAAAAACCGCTACACCCTGTTCGCAAAACATGATCAACAATTACACAACTAAAAGCCCTAAAAATCGTACTAAAACCGGTTGTATAGCCGGCCTAGGCCCCTTCCCTGTCAACGATGCTACTAAAATCTACCTTTTTTTATCCGTCTAGGAATATTATCTTGATATCCCCGGCGTCTACTTCTGTCAGAGCGGTTTTTAGGACGGAAACCACGCCTTATAAGCAATTTCATAAACGTGTCGTTTAATTAATTATCCGGTGCTCTTTTAGTTTTATATTTGCCAATTGTTAGCTCAAACTGTGGTTTAGGTTTGTTTACCTAAAGCAATATTTATAGGACCAAGACATCCGCTCGAAAGCTGTTAGCTTTATTATCAGCGCACAAGAGGGTTTGTGCCGCTAGTCTGTGAGAGTCTGACGTGCTATAGACAAAAAAAACACCCGATTCCCGATTTCTGAAGCCTAAAATTGCTTAGATTAATGGGCAGGCAGGCAAACTATCACATATGTCATACACATATCCAGAGGGCAGACCAGGGCTGTGGTCGTGAAAAAATTTCACCCCAAAAAACTTTTTTAGATAATGTTATTTGGTCCAGAAATAGCGACTTGAATTTTGTGTTGATGCACCTGTGAGTGGGCTCTTTAGAACCCATATGTTTAGGTTCGTCCCTGGCGCTGGTCGCACTGGTTTAATCAGTGCTCAACGTTTCCCCTAAACTTGACGCCTATACGGCAGGTAACCGACTAGGTAGGACGACTTGCGGGAACTTGTGGCATGCCGTCACCTTAGCAAGGTATTGTTTTGCTAGAAATCATACAAACTTGTGATTAAAGCTTTGTAACCGCTTGTGGCTATATTATACAGAACCCAAATAGTTTCTATCGGGTCCATAGCCAAGAGGAAAAGGGCCTAGAACGCTCAGCCTCCCCCCTGTGGAACTATTTGGGCGCCCTATAATGTTCAGCCTTGCTTGTAAAGTCACCGAAAACCCTTGTATGCCCCGCCTGAAAATTTTTTATTCCCACCTGGCAAGGTGAGTGGGCGATGGGCCTGGTGTTCATAAACACAAACGTCTTGGATAAAAAGGTATCAAAAGGATTCACGTGCCGTCATAATCTAATTGTCGGCTTATGAGGACAACGTCAGTTGCTTGGCAAAATTACGGGCATCACCCATTTTGCTTGAACAAATCATAAATTGCCTTTCGAACACCTTTCTTCCTATTTAAAATTATCAATCTTAGGATTGGATAAAAGCAAGCTATAGGTATAGTCTGAGCATTAGGTAGGTCTTTTCCCGAAACCTACGTCTAAACCTTAACCTAAACTTGTGAAAAAGAGTGTACAGACCGTAGATTGTTTCACTTGCCAGTTAAAACTGATTATGTCTGCACATAAAATAAATTGTCTTATATTCAAGAAATATTGTCTGAAATTTAAGACAATTATTATCTTAAATACACACTCCTGACATATATGTCTGTAATTTCAGATTTTTATTTTTTAAATGTTTCAGAAATATGGGTCTGCAATTTTGCAGACTTAAAGTCTGAAATTTAAGACTTTGTTTTGTAAATGATTCAAGACCAATATTTTCTGAAAAATATAAGAGAATTTGCGTGAAATACACGACAGATTTTCCATGGAAACAACTCCAAAATTCGCGCTAAAGCTCAACGAAATAGCGTATTTTAACAACATAACATACGTCCAAGTCGTAAACTTTTAGGTTGGAGAAGTCTGAGTTCAACTCAAAATATGCTTGAAATTGATTATTTATATACTCCTAAGAATGTAAATATAGCAAATTTCTTATGTACATAAAAATCACAAAATTAAGCTTGAATATAAGACAACTATTTCTGAAAGAACGGGAAATTATGCCTTAAGCTAGCAGCAGTAATTTTTCGGATATAAGACATTTATGTTTTAACCCTTTCAGACACAAATTTCTGAACTGTAGAGTGCTATTAAGGACTCAAGTACCAGACATTTGTTTTGTAAAGTTAAAGAAAGTAGGAGTCTTTAAATTTCAGGGCTGCCCGGTGGTTGTACGAATTGACGCCACCTGAACTAGGCTCCCCACGGGGCCTCGCTGCCCACTTTCGTCTTTACCTCTGTCAATTTGTTTTAAGCAACAGTCCCGTAGCCAGCTCATTCTACTAGTGGGATAGGAGGGCTAATCGTTTCAAAAGAAGGGCATACCAAGGTTGAAATTTTTAGGGGACAATATTCTTCCAGAATGGCTTAACCCCTCTTCTTCCTCCTGGCTAACAGGCCCAAAAAGCCAGCTGAATTCTTTGTTTGTCACACCTCAGCGGGCCAATGTAAACAAGAGGGCCGCAACAGTATTATAACCGCATTCCTAAGCCTAAGCTTAAGCGTAACAATGAGCATATTCTAAGAGTAAGCCTAAGCCAAGCAAAAAAATCAGTCTAAAGCTTAAGCTTACGCTATTGCAATCCCACAGAAAATCTTTTCCCCCCTGATCTTTGCGTTTTCAACGGTTAACAAAAACGTTGCCTGTTAAAACAGATTGCAAACTATTATGTCACTTTCATGCTACGCCTTAATGCTTAACCTATGATTCCGATTACTTGAAAATAATGCTGAGTGCATTCTTCTATTTCGAAATAAGTTCAAGGGTCAAGCTTAGGAACTAAGCGAGGGTGGTAGATTTTACTTTGCTCTCACCCCCCTAAAAACGTTGTGGCCCGATTTACTTATCAATTTACATTGGGGGGCGTTTTGTTTTTTATCTGTAATGTTGCCTTTTTTACGTATGTTATTCGATCTGCTTTTTTGACATGTAACTTAAACTTAAAATACAACTTGTAAGCTGTTCTGTAAATTCAAATGTGTTAATTTAATCAACTCACAGACAGAATTAGTTGTTTCTGGTTTTTTCTGAGTTAACGTTAATGCTGTGAGTGGAGATAATGGGTTAGTCGATCAACTCAGAATGAAATCAGTTCTGATTTCTAAGTTTTGAAGATGTAATTCAAAGTCAGCTGCAGTGGATTCAACTCATTTGTGATTTAAAATCAACTCACTGGAATTTACAGTGTGGTTAATTTTTAAAAATATTAAAATCATCACGGTCTCTTGGTAAATCTTATGGTTCATGTGAAATTTACAAAATTTTAAACAAAAAATCGTCACATTTTTAACCACACATATTCTGTGACACAAATATTTGGTGTCAGGTTTTGTTTGCTCTCATCGGGATTGAACAGTTTTACTGTCAAGTGTAAATTACAAAAACATTGCGAATCATCGCATAAATTGGCTTCTGGCTTTTTGTCTACATTCATGATTATACAGGGTGTATAGACTGAGCAACATGCTTCTCGTGTAAAAAAGAGGAGGAGGAAGTGACTGATTTACAAAATTCAAATTATATATACATATATACATATATATACAGGTTCAAATAAGTTGATACTTATCAGTAGCATAGAACTGTTACAAGTTTGGTTTCTTAACAATTGGATCGTAAAATTGTTAGTGAAGAGGATTTGGGGCATATTCCCCTTCAAAAGTTCAAAATCTCGTTAATAAAGAGCCAATGTATTGATCAGGGCCGTAACACTATAGTATAATCATATCCGGAAACTAAGCCTGCGTCTAATGAGCTTACACTAAAGCCTAAGCCTAGCAAAAATGTAATCTTAAATCTAACTTGGTTTTTTATGAACCAACCAAAACCTGGACGCCCTTGAACTGTGTCGAACTTTTTATCCTCCATTAAATTTGTATCATTTCAACTACAGTAGTATTTTATTACCTATTCCATATAAGTATTTCCTTGTTGCCGTAAAAGTGTTATCTTCAGATTTAAACCGGGTAAAGCGACCATCCAATATTTGTTCACCCCCTGGTGGAACATAAATCACTATAGCATATTGACGGTACATCTATAATTTTCACAACAAATTACCTCTAACGGGTGAAATATTAATATCAAAATGTACTACTGATACGCAAATGACCTTTGATAGCCGTTTGTAAATTTCGAATAGTTGGGTTCAGGAAACGCAAAGGGTCACAGAAGCGGTCGGCATTTAAGCTGAGCTTGAATCGCGGTTCAAAACGTCAACTAAAAATAATTATCCAACTTGAAAGAATGATGGGACAGCAGAGGTGGAACGGTTTTGTGCGGACTGCAATATAGAGTTAGCTTAAACTTTAGACTATTTTTTTTGCTTAGACTTTAGGCTTTAGGTGTAAGCTCATTAAGCGCAGGCTTAGGTTTTCGGGATATGATTATACTATAGTGTTACGGCCCTGATCAATACATTGGCTCTTTATTAACGGATTTTGAACTGTTTGAAGGAATGATCCCCAAATCCTCTTCGGCTAACAATTTTACGATCCAATTGTTAAGAAACCAAACTTGGTAACGGTTCTATGGCTACTGATAAGTATCAACTTATTTGAACCTGTATATATATGTATATATGTATATATAATTTGAATTTTGTAAATCAGGGGTCGGCATTCCTGCCTCGCTCTTTTTTACACGAGAAGGTTTCCATATTTCTCGTTGTATACGCCCCTGGTATAATCATTGAATGTAGACAAAAAGCCAGAACCAAATTATGTTAAATAAATCATTCGTCAATGGTTTTTGTAATTTACACTTGACGGTAAAACTGGTTCAATCCCGATGAGAGCCAACAAAACCTGACACCAAATATTTGTGTCACAGAATATGTGTGGTTAAAAATGTGACAATTTTTGGTTTAAAATTTTGTAAATTTCACATGAACCATAAGATTTACCAAGAGACCGTGATGATTTTAATATTTTAAAAATTAACCACACTGTAAATTCCAGTGAGTTGATTTTAAATCAGAATGAGTTGAATCCACTCGGCGGTCTGAGCTCTGAATTACGTCTTTCAGAACTTAGAAATCGGAACTGTATGAACTCATTCTGAGTTAATCAACTAACCCAGAACTATATTAGCTCACAGTGAGTTAATAGTTAACTCAGAAATAACCAGAAACAACTAATTCTGTCTGTGAGTTGATTAATTAACACATTTGAATTTACAGAACAGCTTTCAAGTTGTATTTTAGGTTTAAGTTTCATGTCAATAAAGCCGATCGAATATCATACGTAAATTTGGCATCGTTTCAGTTTAACAACATATCGCCCCCCAATGTAAATTGATAAGTAAATCGGGCCACAACGTTTTTAGGGGGGTGGAGCAAAGTAAAATTTTCACCCTCGCTTAGTTCCTAAGCTTGACCCTTGAACTTATTTCGAAATAGAAGAATGCACTCAGCATTATTTTGAGTATCGGATCATTAGGTTAAGCATTAAGGCGTAGCATGAAAGTGACATAATAGTTTGCAATCTGTTAACACAGCAACGTTTTTGTTAACCGTTGAAAAACGCAAAGATCAGGGGCGAAACGTTTTTCTGTGGGATTGCAATAGCGTAAGCTTAAGCTTTAGACTAATTTTTTTGCTTGGCTTAGGCTTAGTCTTAGGAATATGCTCATTGTTACGCTCAAGCTTAGGCTTAGGAATGCGGTTATAATACTGTTGCGGCCCTCTTGTTTACATTGGCCCGCTGAGGTGTGACAAACAAAGAATTCAGCTGGCTTTTTGGGCCTGTGTAGCCAGGAGGAAGAAGAGGGGTTCAGCCATTCTGGAAGAATATTGTCCCCTGAGAAAATTTTCAACCTTGGTATGCCCTTCTTTTGAAACGATTAGCCCTCCTATCCCACTAGTAGAATGAGCTGGCTACGGGACTGTTGCTTAAAACGAAATTGACAGAGGTAAAGACGAAAGTGGGCAGCGAGGCCCCGTGGGGCGGCTTGGTTGCAGGGTGGCGTCAATTTGGTACAACCACCGGGCAGCCCTTGAAATTTAAAGACTCCTACTTTCTTAAATTTTCAAAACAAATGTCTGGTACTTGAGTCCTTAATAGCACTCTACAGTTCAGAAATTTGTGTCTGAAATGGTTAAAACATAAATGTCTTATATCCGAAAAATTACTGCTGCTAGCTTGTAAGGCATAAATTTCGTACTTTCAAGAAATAGTTGTCTTATATTCAAGCTTAATTTTGTGATTTTTATGTACATAAGAAATTTGCTATATTTACATTCTTAGGAGTATATAAATAATCAATTTCAAGCATATTTTGAGTTGAACTCAGACTTCTCCAACCTAAAAGTTTACGACTTGGACGTATGTTATGTTGTAAAATTACGCTATTTCGTTGAGCTTTAGCGCGAATTTTGGAGTCGTTTCCATGGAAAATCTGTCGTGTATTTCACGCAAATTTGTCTTATATTTCAGAAATATTGGTCTTGAATCATTTACAAAACAAAGTCTTAAATTTCAGACTTTAAGTCTGCAAAATTGCAGACCCATATTTCTGAAACATTTAAAAAATAAAAATCTGAAATTACAGACATATATGTCAGGAGTGTGTATTTAAGATAATAATTGTCTTAAATTTCAGACAATATTTCTTGAATATAAGACAATTTATTTTATGTGCAGACATAATCAGTTTTAACTGGCAAGTGAAACAATCTACGGTTCTTGTACACTCTTTTCACAAGTTTAGGTTAAGGTTTAGACGTAGGTTTCGGAAAAGACCTACCTAATGCTCAGACTATACCTATAGCTTGCCTTTATCCAATCCTAAGATTGATAATTTTAAATAGGAAGAAAGGTGTTCGAAAGGCAATTTATGATTTGTTCAAGCAAAATGGGTGATGCCCGTAATTTTGCCAAGCAACTGACGTTGTCCTCATAAGCCGACAATTAGATTATGACGGCACGTGAATCCTTTTGATACCTTTTTATCCAAGACGTTTGTGTTTATGAACACCAGGCCCATCGCCCACTCACCTTGCCAGGTGGGAATAAAAAATTTTCAGGCGGGGCATACAAGGGTTTTCGGTGACTTTACAAGCAAGGCTGAACATTATAGGGCGCCCAAATAGTTCCACAGGGGGGAGGCTGAGCGTTCTAGGCCCTTTTCCTCTTGGCTATGGACCCGATAGAAACTATTTGGGTTCTGTATAATATAGCCACAAGCGGTTACAAAGCTTTAATCACAAGTTTGTATGATTTCTAGCAAAACAATACCTTGCTAAGGTGACGGCATGCCACAAGTTCCCGCAAGTCGTCCTACCTAGTCGGTTACCTGCCGTATAGGCGTCAAGTTTAGGGAAAACGTTGAGCACTGATTAAACCAGTGCGACCAGCGCCAGGGACGAACCTAAACATATGGTTCTAAAGAGCCCACTCACAGGTGCATCAACACAAAATTCAAGTCGCTATTTCTGGACCAAATAACATTATCTAAAAAAGTTTTTTGGGGTGAAATTTTTTCACGACCACAGCCCTGGTCTGCCCTCTGGATATGTGTATGACATATGTGATAGTTTGCCTGCCTGCCCATTAATCTAAGCAATTTTAGGCTTCAGAAATCGGGAATCGGGTGTTTTTTTTGTCTATAGCACGTCAGACTCTCACAGACTAGCGGCACAAACCCTCTTGTGCGCTGATAATAAAGCTAACAGCTTTCGAGCGGAATGCTTGCGTCTATAAATATTGCTTTAGGTAAACAAACCTAAACCACAGTTTGAGCTAACAATTGGCAAATATAAAACTAAAAGAGCACCGGATAATTAATTAAACGACACGTTTATGAAATTGCTTATAAAGCGTGGTTTCCGGCCTAAAAACCGCTCTGACAGAAGTAGACGCCGGCGATATCAAGATAATATTCCTAGACGGATAAAAAAAGGTAGATTTTAGTAGCATCGTTGACAGGGAAGGGGCCTAGGCCGGCTATACAACCGGTTTTAGTACGATTTTTAGGGCTTTTAGTTGTGTAATTGTTGATCATGTTTTGCGAACAGGGTGTAGCGGTTTTAAGAAATGGCGTTGCGTTGAAAATGTTTACCGAAACCTGTGAAATTTGATTTGAGCTTGAAACAGCTTATAACTGAGAGAAGATTGCGTCAATTTCAAACCACTAAAATTTGACTTTTACCGGATTGAAATAAAGCACGAAAAGTTTAAGTTACGATTTGGGAGCAGTACTTTTTGAAGCTCATGACAGAAAGTTTTGATGACAAGCACGGATGCGCATGCATAGTCAGTAGGATTTTGTCTGGCCAGTTGTTGATTGCACAAACTCTGATGATTGAGAAAAGATTGCACAAAGCTGCAAAAATTATGGTCGTCACCAGTGGCGGATCCAGGATCTCAAAATGGGGGGGCAAAATTTCACAAGTAATAAACTTATTTTTAACGCACACGCAAACCACGAACTATTGTCACAAAATTGCTATAGAATTTTTGTCGAGATGCTGTTGGAGGGGGCACGGCCGGGGTGCCCCCATGGATCCGCCATTGGTCGTAACTGTTGATGGCCCATGTAAAGATCAGGATCGGAACGTTTTTCTGCGGGACAGCAATAGAGTAAGCGTAGGCTATTGATAAGTTTTTTTGCTTGGCTTAGGCTTAGGCTTAGGCCTAGGAATATGCTTATAATACTGTTCCGACCCTGTTCTTTACATTGGCTACAGTAACTGTAGATTAAAGCATATTCCTATGCCTATGCCTAACCATCTAAACTAATGCAAAGCTGCTACTGTTAGTGTAAACCTAAGCAAAAAATATAGTCTAAAATCTAAGCGTGCTCGTTTTGTTGAACAAAAATTTAAATGACTTCTGTTTTAACAAGACAACTAGCTTAATCTGTTTTGTTGTTTTCCTATTTTAGGATGGTGCTGTACTTGTCGTGTGACTCCGTACGCGTCCGTCAACACTAAGGTTTACGCTTAGGCTTAGGAACACATTTTTACAACACTTAGGCTTAGGCTTAGGCTTAGGCTTAGGAACACATTTTTGCAACACTTAGGCTTAGGCTTAGGCTTAGGAACGCATTTTTGCAACGCTTAGGCTTAGGCTTAGGCTTAGGAACACATTTTTGCAACGCTTAGGCTTAGGCTTAGGCTTAGGAACACATTTTTGCAACGCTTAGGCTTAGGCTTAGGCTTAGGAACACATTTTTGCAACACTTAGGCTTAGGCTTAGGCTTAGGAACACATTTTTGCAACGCTTAGGCTTAGGAACACATTTTTGCAACGCTTAGGCTTAGGCTTAGGCTTAGGAACATATTTTTGCACGCTTAGGCTTAGGAATACGCTTAATCTACTGTTACGCCCCTTAAAGTAACATTGGCCCTAAACCTGATGGCTTTTACTTACACTTGAGTATCATTTCGCCCATCAGTTGTTGTTGATATCGAGATTTCAGATACGCAACGGGTTTTATTAATTTAAATCTCGACGTATAGCAGCACTCTTGGGGATTCTGCCGGGTTTAGCCTGCAATCAAACCGGTACCGGTTGTACGGAGTTCCAAATAGAAATAGTTCAGACTGGACCGCCCCACCCTCCAGATAAAAAGTGTCCTTGTGGATCATAAATAGGGGTTCACAAGATATGGGACGCATAGGCGACGGCATTGCAATAGTAGAAGAACGCTCGTAAACAAGGGTTTGGCCGGCAGCACCGAGCTATGGACCTCGCCAATCGCCTTGGCAAATTTATTTATGCTAAGTAAATGAAACAAATCGACATAAAATCCAAATCGTACACTACAAAAAATGGTGAGTCAAATTGACTGTCTCCGAAATAGGTTTTTTGGAACCCACACGCACTGAGCAAAATTCGACTCCGACAGAGTCAAACGTGCGACTCCAGTGAATCGAATTTGACTGTGGCGGAGTCGAATTTTGACTCAATTTGTGTAGTTGCGAAAAGCCTATTTCGCACAGAGTTAATTTGACTCACCATTTTTTGCAGTGTATCTGCTTAAATGTTGGTGTGGACCGGCCCTGCTTGCAAACAAAGCGATCAATAAGCCATTCGCCATTTTAGTAATTTGTAAGCTAATATTCGATACGACACCGTTTCTATATTTCCTATATTTTAATTTCTATTCAAAATTTTCGGCCCATGTAAAGAGCAGGGGCGGAGAGTTGGTCTGTGGGACTAAAATAGAGTAAGCTTAAGCTTTAGACTATTTTTTGCTTGGCTTAAGCTTAGGCTTAGGTTTAGGTTTAGAAATAAACTCATTCTTACGCTTAGGCTTAGGCTTAGGAATATCCTTATCATACTGTTCCGCCCCTGTTCTTTACATTGGCCCGAACGGTTTTCTATGGGATTGCAATAGAGTAAGCTTAAGCTTTTGACTATTTTTTGCTTGGCTTAAGCTTAGACTTAGGTTTAGGCTTAGAAATAAACTCATTCTTACGTTTAGGCTTTAGGCTTAGGGTAAGACTGAGAAATATGCTTATAATACTGTTGCGCTCCTGTTCTTTACATTGGCCAAATTTTCTAAATAAATCGATATTCGTTATATCGGCAGATGAAATGATCCGAAACGGAACGCTTTTCTGCAGATCTGCAATAAAATAAGTTTAAGCTTTAGACAAATTTTTTGCTTAGGCTCAGGTGTACACTCATTTTTACGCTAAGGCTTAAGACTTAGTAATATGCTTATACTACTGTTACGGCCTGTTATATATTGGCCGGTATATTAAAGTGCTTCAAGACAGCCGGGACAGCTTTGATTCTATTGTTTTTTTTGCTGGGTGCTCGTGGTGCAATTTACTAGGTTTGTATTTCTCGTAATTACATTTTTGTTTGACTTCTTAGTATTTCATAGAAATGACAAATACTCTATGGATATTATTACGTGTCAAAAATCTGTCACTTGAAACGAAAATTCCAACAGCAGTTTTTGACTATAATTTTGTCTTATTTTTTGTAATCATTATTTTCGCTAGCTAAGTAATTTTCATTTTAACTTTTTTTCTATACTTTGATGTAACAACAGCGATATATCTAGGCTCTATGGACAAAGACTGAGGATCAGGCACAGATGGTTTTATTGTGCAGAAGGTAAAAGGGCTGGGGCTGGCATACATTATTTAGCCCACGTATAGAACAGGGCCGGATCGTTTTCCGGACGCGCTGTAATAGAGTCAGTTTATGCTTTAGACTAAATTTTTTTGCATAGGCTTATACTTAGGCTTAGGCTTAGGCGGCCCATGTGAAGATCAGGGGCGGAACGTTTTACTGTAGGACTGCTACACAGTATTAAGCTTAAGGTTTAGACAAATTTTTAGACTTAGGTTTAGGCTTAGAAATATGCTCATAATACTGTTCCGACCGTGTTCTTTACATTGGCCGCTTAGTTATATACATGGGCATATTATTTTTGTTGACGATATTGGCTGGGTTTCTAAAGACCTACGTGTATATTAAGTAAGTGCTTGAAAAGGAAATGCTTTGCCAATTTATCGTTTCAAAAAGCGTACTTAGTTTTGTAAATACTGTAGTGACTTGAATAAGAGTGGGAACTGGTATTTATTGTGCCTCTCCAGAGGGTAACATCCTGCTATTCGGTTACGGACTGTTATTTATTTTTAATTCATCTTTATTATTGTTTCTTTTGGGTAGAACTGATTTAATCCGAAGCAGTTTAGGTAACTTCCATGTCCGTTAATGTTTCTTTTTCGTTTTAATAACGTTTATCTGGGTTGTCTGAATTGTATATTTCAGCAATTTGGATCATTCTACTGCTTTGGTCACTATTGTGACCTCTAATAACGATGAGCTCGATTGCAAACGGATTCTTATTAGGGATACACACTCCAATTGATTGCGAATCGCGCCTCTGATTCGGGTTACTACAATACTTAGTCACAGACCAAAATTGGTGTGACACAAACTACCAGTTCTGGCAATTTTGAATAAGCAGAGATTGTAGACCCAAGGACCTTTATAATATCACGAGTGCATGATACAAGAGTGTGCAACTGTTTGGGTTGCGCATGGTACAAAATGTACCACCGGACGTTGCGGTTTTGGCCGACCCCTTTTTTGTTTAGAGGGGGCTCGCTGTCACATGCAATAACTCTAAATTAAATTATAAGTGGAACAATTTGTTGCCGGATACATAAAGTAGCATGGTTCGTACAGGTTGTACCCCCCTCTATATAAAGAGGGGCCGGCCAGAAATTCAACGCGCACTGGTTTTTACATTCTTTTCTACACAGAAAGTACACAGTTGCATACTCTTGATAGTATGCATCATCCACTCTTGATAATATTAAGTAAAATTTTGACGTCTTTCTGTTCGCACAGTCTCAAAATAACCAGTTATGTAGTTTTGTTCAAAATGTTAAGTATTTACTTAACTTAACGACTTAAGTAAGCACTTAAGTGTTACTTAAATGCGTATATATTTAGCAAGATTTCAGAAAGCTAGCCATTGTTACAGAACTTGCAGCCCATGTATACAACAGGCCCGGATCGTTTTCCGGTGGGACTGTAATGGAGTCAGTTTAAGCTTTAGGCTAAATTTTTTGCTTAGGCTTAGGCTTAGGCTTAGGAACAGGCTCATCCTTACGCTTAGGCTTAGGCTTAGGCTAAGGAACAGGCTCATCCTTACGCTTAGGCTTAGGCTTAGGCTAAGGAATATGCTTATATTACTGTTCCGGCCCTGTTCTATAAATGGGCCGAACTTGCCATATAACATAAATCAACATATATATCGGGGCGTTTCACCCTCAAATACGTATTTCCGGCACAAAATAGCCAAAATGCCAAATGATATGGTTAATTATTCAAAACAAATGTAAATTCAAACGTTTCTACAACTGATACTTTAATGTTATTTAAATTATATAATTCAACTATGCATGCAACCAGGCGTTCTGTAAATTTTAAAAAGAATTAAGGGTTGGTATTTTTTATTTGTGATGCAGTTTGAAAACATTTCAATTTGTGAGCACATAAGCCGATCCTAAAACGGGTCAGCTTAAAGGCCGTGGTTCCTCAACAGGAATTTAGATCCGCTATATCGGTTTTACACGTAACCAAAATTTTACATTAAAATTACGTCATCCTAACTATTATGGGCACCGGATATCGGGATATGAAAAATATCCGGATATGTATCCGAAATTAAATATGTGTCCGGACATATGGATAAATATCTGACAGGAATCACCGGATAACCGGATATGAAGAAATATACGATGCCCATCACTGCTAAAATTACGTTTTTGAGTTTCGCTTGCTTTATATGTATCCGGATATCACGGATAAATATCCGAAAGGAATCGCCGGATAACCGTATATGAAGAAATATCTGATTTCCATCACTGCTAAAATTACGTTTGGCTTTTTGTTCGCTTTTTTTCAAGATATCACTGGATCCGCCACTGTTTCTGAATGAAGATGGAAAGATTTTAATATAGGGGCATTGGTGTATCTAGCGCTCGACGGAGGTATTTGATACTGGTAGCATTAGCGTAGTATCAAAAAACTGTTTCAAAAAAATTGTTAAAATAAAGGAAAATTATATTAATTCCTAAAATAAGAAAAAAACCAACGAATATTTGAAATGTTGACAAAAGAGTCGTCGAATTAACAAAATTCACGATCCGGTCGTGTACTCTATACACATCAGTTAAACCATGAATTTTTAATAGAAGTAGCAAGATTTCCTGTGGAAAATCATACTTTGTCAAAATATATAAAATTTTTTGTTGTGAAAAATCTGTGAGGTTGGTATCATAAAATCGTAAATAGCCAGCGCCGTTCTAATCTGTTCTGTACACTGTAAATATCAGTGAGTTGATTTTAATTCAGGATGAGTTGAATCGCTCAGTCTGACTTAGGACTATGAGAACTCCAAATTTTGAGTTGATTCAATTCATTCTGAGTTAATCAACTCACCCAGAGTCAACGCAACTCAAAGTGATAATCAACTCAACTCAACTCAGAGTGAGAAATAAACTCAACTCAGAGTGAACTAATGTTTACTGATATTGATTCAGAAATAACCGACTCGCTAGCTGAATTGATTAATCAACTCATTGAACTTTACAGTGTACCTTGTTCAAGTTTTGCTTGTCATACGTTGTTTGTTGTTGAAGTATTACTTATATAAGTACTGGTATAAAAAACGATTTAAATTAATATTATCAAGAGTGGATGGTCACCTTTAGACAAGAGTGTGCAACTATTTTGGTTCTGCATCGTAGAAAATGTACCAGCTCGTGTTCTATTTTTGCCGGACCCCCGTCCTGATCAGGTGGGATACTAACTACTTGAACCGAACAGTAAACGTAGGCTTGAAGAATATAATCGAGGCAACTTGAGGTAAAATTGGGAATACTAACACAATTTACCCCCCCAAATAAGGGGGGTAGGCCAAAAACACAACGCGCGCTGGTTAACATTCTTTTGTACACATAATGTACCCAGTTGCACACTCTTGTCATTATGCACTCTTGATATTAAGTTTGCATTGTTTCAAAAAGTCGAATCTGTCAAAAACACAAATTGCTGGTCAATTTAAGGTCAAATCAGGCACATGGGCGAAGCCTATCCTGTAAACCTCTGTTCTTCGCAACCACTTTGTCCTTATAGGGAAACTTCATGATTTCCCATAATATTAAGTACATAAAACTCTTTTAACATCACACGTTGCTTATAAGTTATCGTCAGAAATACGGAAGCGACTTTGCGGCCAAAATTTTCAGTTATCCCATAAACCTGGTGAGCGGAGTTTGGGCACACGGGAGGGATTAAGAATTATTCCAAATCAAAAATTAAGAAATATTTTTTTTTCGGAAATTTTGGCATATTTTATGTTTTATATAATTGCAAAGTTCTTAAGTGGTGCGAACAGTTGTTGCGGCACAGGTGACAACTATGTATATATGGCAAATCCACAAAAACTCTTCAAATGTTGCAGTGGGATTTTTGTAGAGTTTGACGACGGTTAAAAAAATTTATACCAAATTGTGTACACTGCAAAAAATGGTGAGTCAAATTGACTTTCTAGGAAATAGGCTTTTTCTGACTACACAAACTGAGTCAAAATTCGACTCCGCCAAAATCAAATTCGAGAATCGCTCAGTTAGTCGAATTTGACTCTGGCGGAGTCGAATTTGACTCAATTTGCGTAGTCAGGAAAAGCCTATTTCCGAGAGAGTCAATTTGATTCACCATTTTTTACAGTGTAGGAGCAGATACGGTAAATATGGTTTTGTGTCCAGGAAGTTATAAGGTCCAACCACCTCAGCGAATTGTCACGTCTATGTGACGTCATGTGTTACATCAAAAACTAATTTATAAGCCACGGGCGGGCCACTGCCGTGCGGCACATTTGAAAGTTAGTTTCATTTGTGACGTGCGGCGGCGGACGTTGCCATGCGGCATCGCGCGGCACGCAAAAGTATAGCGCAACCGTAATTCATTTATGATGCCGCTGTACTTGCCGCGCCAAAGCCAACGCACCGTGAATTGCCGCATGATGCCGCATAATATTTATTTGTCAACATTTGTTACTTGCCGCCGTACTTCTTGTACGACGACGCAAGTAAAAAAATGTTGACAAATAATAAATTTTGCGGCGTCATGCGACAATTCACGTGCGTTGACGTACGGTGCCGGACGACGCCAAACGGCATTAAAATTGTCAAAGGTACCGTTTACATATAGACAGTGAACAAATACTTGTGCAAGTGACATGGCCGTGGAGGCCAATGTATAGAACAGGGCCGCAACAGTAGTATGAGCCTATTCCTAAGCCTGAGCCTAAGACTAAAAGCCTAAGCAAAAATACTAGTCTAAAGCTTAAACTGACTCTATTATAGCTCCTCCAGAAACCGATCCGGCCCTGTTCTATACACGGGCCGTCGTGGATATCGCCAATAATATTTCCCAGATGACGACACCGTTATTCGCTGTGATTCTGTAATTGTCACAAAGTGCCTTACAGTTTGTGATGCATTAACACAACGTGAACGCTTCAATGCGTTTGGTCAAATCAACGGGATAGGTGTAAAGATCTTAGTTGCCAATGGGCAAATAGATTCATGGAATTATTTTTGCCCCAATTAACCGAATAATTAATGTGTAGCTATGGTATTACAGTATTCTTATTAAAAATAAAGTGGACTGTTTTATAAACAACGGTATAGACAGTAAGGTCGATGTTATACTTTAAGGGGTGTCCAGGTTTCTGTTTGGTCTATAAAATAGTAGGTTTAGATTCGAAATTACATTTTTTTGCTTAGACTTAGGCTTAGGCTTAGGAACACATTTTTGCAACGTTTAGGCTTAGGCTTAGGAATGCGTTTAATCTACTGTTACGCCCTTAGAGTAACATTGGCCGACAGGACAGCAATGTTGATTGCTTGAATTTGAAACTCAATGTGTAAGTTCAGAAGTTTGTGAGTGGGAGTTTGTAATATATAACATATTCTATATCTTATATATTTACATACTGTAGTGACCCGTATAGAGTGGTTAATAAGAGGAGTCCCTATTTTGAGTCCCAATCAATAGGAGTCCGTATCCCTAATAAGAGTCCGTAAGCTGATAGAGTCCCTAAATCCTAATTAGAATCCATAAATGTCAATTTTCCCTTATTGTAGTGCACAGACTCCAGGACCAAATACAGTTGGATTCAATACTTTAAAGCATACTTAAGTTTGAAAGTACATTCCTAAGTATAACCTTGCATTATCGCTCAAGCTTTTGATACAAGGCAAAAAACGTTTAATTCAACAGATAGTTATCAGTTCTCCCTCTTATTCCACTACAGTACTATTCCAATACTATAGAAAAATTCGAATAGGGGCCAGTAGCGGATTCATAGATGGGAGGCTGTTATGTAAAAGAACAGGGGCGGAACAGTATTATATATAAGCGTATTCCGAAGCCTAAGCCTAAGCCAAAGCGTATAAGCTTAAGCCAAGTAAAAAATTAGTCTAAAGCTGTATTTAGGAATTTATTCAGAAAAGTATTTTCTGCGACAAATTTGAAAAGTTTTTCTGATATTTAAGACAATTTTTCTAAAAATAACTGGAGAACGTTTATTTTTAGACTTCATTTCAAAACTTTTTTTAAAACTTTGTTGTTATAACAGAAATACTTTTCATGTGCACCTTGCTAATTATATTTCTTAAATATCACAAATTCTTTCTTAAATATCAGAAATATTATTTTGAATGCAGCTCCACAGAAAAACGTTCCGCCCCTGAACTTTACATGGGCCGGCAACTCTATTAACAAACACGGTTTTACTGTGCAATCAATTATTTCGTTGTTGAATTTTAATATACTTTCATCAGTGCCGGTCCGTTTCAAAGACTTTCTTTTAGGTTTAACCGTCATCGTGGGGTAGTCTATGATAGCCAGGATTGTATTTCGGGACGGTAAACAGAGATTTTAGCGAGTTATCTTCAACAAACGAGATTATAAGTCTTGTGAGCGAGAAAGGAAATTTTATGGTACGTAAATGTACCATTTTTCTTCTCAATTTTGCAGCGATTTTAAGAAGACCTCATGTTTCGACGTATGCCCCTTGTATGAGTTCTGGTGCGTCTTGCCACCGAACCAACTATTTCGAGCACCGGGAGCAACACAAGGAAAACAATCGGAACATCCTGGTTTTGGGCTCTTGGATACAAAAAAATAGTATTTTATCGGGTTTTGTAGTAAATCTTCTAGCGTCAGATGTACTGGCTTGAGTGCAAACTAAAACTTTTAGATGAAGTTATATACTCTCTCGTTTTGAAACAAATTCCCAGCTAAGCATCCGTTTCGTAATCGGGCCCATACCCAAGGGGGGGGGCAGGGGAGACTTCGCCCCTTCATGGAAATTTTTTGGCTCACATAGAAAATTTTCAACCTTGCTTGTAACTCATTGAAAACCCTTCAATGCCACTCCTAAAAACTTTTTAGCCCCCCCTCCCCCTAGCAAGGTGAGCTGGCTATGGGCCTGTTCGTAATAACTTAAAGCTTTAGATGTCGTTATACTACCGTTCTTCATTTGATTTAAGAGTAATCTTGCTTGATTGATTTGAATATTTAAACACACCGGCAGTCGAAATAAGAGCTTTTCAAGTTAATTTGAAATTTTCTTTTACAACTGTTCAGTACCGTAGCCATGGATTTCGTCTTGGGAGGATATATTAAAGACTTCAGACGTATGGTACTATCCTACTAGTGAACAGGGTCTATATTTTTAAATTTCTATAGCAACTATCATCAGTTAGAAATAGGTTTTCAAACTTGCAAACTGTTGCAATTGATGAACTCAAAATTAGAACGCGAGTAGACCAAATCGTATGCGAAAAATGTGCTAAATTTTCATCATCAGCAATCACTGGTTGAAAATCGTTTCATAAGACCTGTCGCCCGCTGGTTGTAGGCGCTATACACACATTTGAGAATACGGGCTAAGATCTCCAAAACATTTATTGTTTTGAGGAAAATAACTGCAAATCTTGCTTTTACTCTAAACAGAATTCTAACAGTTGGTTGATGAAATGTTTCTTAATAACATTGGCCCTTGTAAAGATCAGGGGCGGAACGTTTTACTGTGGGCCTGCAATAAGCTTAATTTTTAGACTAATTTTTTTTGCTTGGCTTAGATTTAGGCTTAAGCTTAGGAATATGCTCATTGTTTAACGCTTAGGCTTAGACTTAGGAATATGGTTAATATAAAATACTATTCCGCCCCGGTTCTTCTTTACATTGGCCATATAACAAATCGTCATATTTTTGTTATTCACTGAAACCAAATCGTAAACAGTAAATTTATGGCAAATACAGGGCTTGCAGCCTCGTTGAACGCAACAGCTGGAACTAAGGTTTACGTCAGCCACAAAATTTCAAAATATTTTGTTTTTGTCATGAAACCTTATTTTTAAGCACAAAATTCAAAATATTTTGTTTTAACTCGTGAAAGCTCAATTTTAAGCTGTTGAATTACCAATTTTACTCCGTTGTTGGTATTCCTGGTATAATTTTTAAAATTTGTTACGTCTTAAACGTTTCGGCCGGAAAAATCATATTTTCAATTTCAACCTTTGTTTTAATAGTATTTTTATTCTGCTTTGTCTTTAAATCATAACCAATATTTCATTTTTACAATTTAACGGCGTATGCAAGTGAGAGCGATAATGGTGAGATATGTCGCTTTGAAATTTTAGTGGAAAGATTCGGACAATGTAAAGAACACGGGCGGAACAGTATTATACGCATATTACTAAACCTAAGCCTAAGTCTAAGCGTAAAAATGAGCATATTCCTAAGCCTAAGCGTGAGCCTAAGCCTACGCGTAAGAATGAGCATATTCCTATCAGCCTAAGCTTAAGCTTAAGCCTAAGCCAATCAAAGGAATATAGTTCAAGCTTACTTTTTTGTAGTCCCACAGAAAAACGCCCCCTCTTCTTTACAAAGGCCAAAGACTCGAAAAAAGCCGTTGTACTTTTCTGGCTCCCCTAAGTAAATTTTTGAAAGGGATGAAGTAGTGCTTAAAACCTAATTTCAGGCCCAAAAAATATTAAAATCTTGACCTGTATTCTCATGTCTGAGTAGCCCGCATTACCAGTTGGTAATAAGTCTTGTAACTTTCGACTGAAGCTAAAAAATTAGCACATTTTCGCATATAATTTGTCCAACTCCTGCACCGATTTTGAGCTTCAGCAACTGAAACAGCTAGTGAGTTTGAAAACCTATTACTAATTGATGATTTTATACATATTTGAGAATATACGCCCTAGTGCTACATAAGTGGCTTTTCGAACAGCTAAAGTAAAGCCCCATTCACAGGTGCAAGTTTTTGCAGCGAGACCTCGCAGCTGCAACTTGTACCATATACTTGCAGCTACGAGTATTTTCAAAAGAACATCCGATTGACCAATTAAACTGCGGTGCAAGGAACTCACACGACTTGCAACTGCGTTCACATGTGCCAATTAAAATCAATAGCATTTATTCCAGTGAATAATTTGCAACTGCAAGAACTTCAAATCTGCTTTGTGACGAAACTACCAAAGTTGCGCGTGCAAGTTCCACGTGCAAGTTTTTGCTGCAAAAACTTGCACCTGTGAATAGGGCTTAAGTAACCAATGCTATATTTTTCTTACTTTACCAAAAACAGTAAACTAATCAATTAAATATCTTAGTAAAGTAAACTAGTAAGTTAAATGATATAAACGACATAAAATAAATAAATAAACAAATAAATAAGAATAAAATGACTTCAAAACTTTCAGCAGCCCCCGGTAAACAGTGCCGCAACACATTTTCTTCGAACAAAATGTTCCACTGCAACATTAATAATCCAACACCATAATAATAATAATAATAAAATAAATAATAAATAGAAATAAATAAATATTAAATAAATAAATAAATATATAAATAAAATAAATATAATAAAACAATGTCACAACATTTTTTCGAAGAAATTTTCGACTACAACATCACTAACACCACTGCAACTTATGGCGATATAAACGATTCGCTTGTCGAAGCTGAAGTTGCGCTAGAAAGCGAACATTGCGTCTATCCAGAGTCCCCGTTTCTTGAAATCCGTTACTATACATCCGGGATGATCGGGTTTTTGATTTCGTTCATCGGAATTTGCGCTAACATCGGTGTCATCGCTGTATTTTTAGCTATGGTTCATAAACCAGTATCAACACTGCTTTTGCAAGCCTTGGCAGCGTTCGATATATGCGTTTTGGTTTGTTACATTTACCTGTATTCGTTGCATTTTATTTTCGAATATAAACAATACGCTCAAGCTTATAATCGCTGGGTTCAATTGGTTCCGTATGTGTATCCGTATAGCCGGATTTCACAAACGGCGACAATTTATATAATGTTAGTTGCAATGGGGGAACGGACTATTTCGTTATTTTTTCGCCAGGTGGGACGACAAATTTTGACCACCCCGTCGTGTTGTGCGTTGCTTGTTGGAGCGATTGTTCTCGCGGTTACGTTTCATATGACACGATTTTGGGAGATTGAGGTAAGGTTCGTTTTAACAGGAGTTGATAATGACTCTTTTTACAAGAGTGTGCAACTGAGTAGATTCTGTGAACAAATCAATGTACCCATCGCACGTTACGTTTTTGGCCTATATCCCCTTATCTGGCGTGGGGGTCAAGTTCTATTTTAGCGACCGAAGTCGCCAATTTCGCAGCCAAACCTTCATATTGAAAGAGATGCCACATAAACGTACATCATATCACGACAGTTCGTCGATCGACAACTTGTAATCCGAAATTTTGCCTACTCGACAATTTGTCAAAAATAATGCATTCTTAAGGTTAGGCGTAGGCTCAGAGTTAAGCTTAACATTTTTACTTGAGGCTTAGACTTATGGTTAGACAAGTTATTCAACAAGTTGTCGGGCGACGAATTGTCGTAAGCATATTAATTCACAAAACATCAGGAAACTCGCGCCGTTTTGAAACGCGAAACGCATTTTGTATTTTTGACACACGGTTATTATCTGCCTTTTTTGGGAACGCAAAAATACAAAAATCAGACTTAAGTCATATATGTCTCTGCAACTGAGCTGTAAATTCCAGTGAATTGATTTTAATTCAGAAAGAGTAGAATCACTGAGTCTGAATAATGTCTTTCAGAACTCACAATTCTGCATTTAATTGAATGAATTTATTCTTGGTCAACTAGTCAACGCATCCGGAATTAAATCAGCTCAGAGTGAGTTAATGTTTACTATTAGCTCTGTGAGATAACCAAAAAAATAATTAATTCGTTCTCTTGCGTTAATAAATGAACTCACTGGAATTTACAGTGTTGGGTCATAAATAATGGTATTCAAATCTCGTACAGGTTTCGAATCAACCCAACTGTACCGGTTTTGGTGCATACCAGATCATCGGATCGTGGCTGCTCCAAAACGATATGTACCAAAAAGCGTTTGGCGTTTGGTTTACAAACATTTCTCAAGTCCTTGTGCCGTTCAGTACGTTACTGGTGATGACAATTGTGACCGTTGTGAAATTTCGTCAAATTCGAATCCGGGCCGTCCGCGCGGCGAAACGGTACAGTCTCAATGCTCAATATTTGGACTCGATTAATCGTCGACCAACGATGACAGAACGAATAGGATTTGAAGCAAAACAAAGACGAAGAAGAGATGGAGCAGCACACGAAAGAGGAGGAGACGGAAGAGGAGGAGAAGGACGAACAGCAACAACGGGAAGATTAACAAACATGAAAACAGGAGCATATGTAAAAGAAACAACAACAGGAGCAAGAGGAGCAACCGACAGAGGAGCAAACGGAGGAGCAACAGGAGCAAAAGTATCAGGAGCAGGAGCAAACGGAGGAGGACAAAGAGCAAAACGACACGAAGCCTTAATTGTGGTTGGAGACAAACGACATAACCATAGAACGATTGAAAACGAACGACTGCTACAAGGAGGACAAACAGGAGCAACCCCAGCGACTGATTGGAACTTAATTGGAGGACGTGGAACACCGGCAACCGCGACGGAGGAGTTGAAATGCGACACGTTGGCAAATTCACCGAACTGGAATTATCCTCAAAACGCGTACGAAGATGTGGATTCAATTGAACGAAAACAACAAGTTCGGGTATGTTACAGAGGCACGAGAGGTGCAGAGTTATGTATTGGGACATACGGTGACCCGTCGGTCTCTTTTCCGACTAGAAACAGATGCGTGGGTTGTTGTTTACAGACCCCCTTACCCGGAGCAGAAAAATAGACGCTCTCTTACTTACCCCACATGCGGCCTATGAAACCCCAATTTGAAGGAACTCTATTAAACAGGACTTGGGGCTGTGCCACCCCAAGCCCCACTCTGAAGGATCCTCGTACTGAACGTCAAAAACGCAATCTACAGGTACATCGTCAAAAAATTTTAAGTGTTCCAATAATGAATTGCTATGTGTATACGAGTGCGGCAGCCCTCATTCTCCTTAAGGTCCTCTGGGCTTTCGGGGCATTCCAGGGGCGGCAGTCTCCCGTGAGACCCCGATTAAAGGCCAGTTTTCTATATCGAAAGCAAGTTTTTCTTTGAAGGAAACCAGAAGTAAAAGAAGTGCCGAAATATGGGCCTTCGGCACCGGTAACATTGGGCGATCAAAATTAACTAAGCGACCGGCACGGGCAGGGAACGTCCCACGAATCTAATAAAATGTTTCGAAACTATAATAATCCCAAATTCGACACGCAATTTTGTTATTTTTTGGTATGTAACTGGACATTTCCGTTGCACACACTGCTTTTTCCGAACCGAAATATTCTTAAGGACACAGTAAATTCCAATGAGTTGATTAATCAATTCAGCTAGCGAGTTGATTATTTCTGAATTATCAGCAAACATTTGTTCACTCTGAGTTGAGTTGATTCTCACTCTGAGTTGAGTTGACTCTGGGTGAGTTGATGAATTGCCTCAGAATAACTTGAATCAACTCAAAATTTTGAGTTCTGATAGTCCTAAAACTCAGATTGAGCGATTCAACTCATTCTGCGTTAAAATCAACTCAAACCCAAAAATTCAATATTAACTCAGACTCATTTTAACCAACCGTCCCATTTTTTAAATCAAGTATGTACACTGCAAAAAATGGTGAGTGAAATTGACTCTCTCCGAAATAGGCATTTCCTAACTAAGTACACAAACTGAGTAAAAATTCGACTCCGCCAGAGTCAAGTTCGACTCAATTTGACTCTGGCGGAGTCGAATTTCGACTCAGTTTGTGTAGTCAGGAAATGCCTATTCAGGAGAGAGTCAATTTGACTCACCATTTTTTGCAGTGTATGGGGGTTCAGGGGCAGAGCCCCCATCGTTTGAGATTTTCATCCACAGGACATTATAATCAGTTTTTTCAGTTAATAACGCCAGAAATCTTCTTCGGAATTTAGGCCAATGCAAAGAACAGGAGCGGAACAGTATTATATAAGGATATTCCTAAGCCTAAGCCTAGGCCTAAGACTACGCGTAAAACTGAGCGTATTCCTAAGCCTAAGCCTAAGCCAAGCAAAAAAAATTAGTCTAAAGCTTAAGCCTAAGCCTAAGCCAAGCAAAAAAATTAGTCTAAAGCTTAAGCCTAAGCCTAAGCCAAGCAAAAAAAAATTTGTCTAAAGCTTAAGCCTAAGCCTAAGCCAAGCAAAAAAATTAGTCTAAAGCTTTGCAGTGTATACTGTTTGATGTATTCGTACAATATTTTCAGGATACAACCCTAGTTCTAATAGTGCTCGTAATGACCTACCTTGTATTCAACAGCCTTGGTCTGATTTTAACGATATGGGAATTTTTTGACATATTTTACCTGCAACAACGGACTGCACTGTACGTTTCGATTGTTGAAACGATTAATTTATGTGCAATCACCAATTCTTCAATTCGGATTGTCAATTATTTAAGTTTCAACCGTCAATTTCGGGTTACATTCCTAACTGCAATTCGTCGCTGTAGCCAATTAAGTTCTTTGACTTCATCGAGGACACCATTTAAATCCGACGACACTCTCGCTGTGAACTGCTCAACGCATAACGAGCCAAACAAAGCAAAGTATCGATTTAATTCGACCAATTATTATCCGCTACAACAAACGCTAATTATTTCGAATTCAGCGGCAGCAGCTAATGACAATTGCCTGACGCAGCAAACGTCACTAATTGCCGACACGACGACGTCATCGATATGTAATCAAATGACGCCATCGTTGGTCAATCAAACGACGCCAACTACAGCCAATCAAATTACGTCTCGAATGCCTAATGAAACTACGCCGTCGATGTCACCGATTGCCTACGCTGCGTCTGATTGGCTCGTGTATGAAAATCATCTCGCTGTTGATTTTGCAAGCTGCGATCACGAGTCGCAATTAGCCAATCAAATTCATTTTCGTCGACAACATAACGGTTACCAAAGACGTGGATCTGAAAACGGAAGTGTTCCAACTGCAACTGACGCCTTACTGAACCAATCACATTGCGACGATCATGTACAAACAGCTGTGAAGAATGCTGACCAGCGAATGAAGTTGCGTGGAGATGACTTCAAACATAAACGAAATTTTGATTGGATTAGTCTTATGTTAATGGATCGTGGCGATCAAATTGAGACACGCTGTAACTATTGTACAGAGAGTTTAACGCACAAGTATACCGGAAAAGCTATGGGTACTGCGAATTCGCCCGAAGATTCTGAAACACAAGAATATATGGTTTGAATTTAAGCTCAAGAAAATCAGTGGCGGATCCAAGGATTTCTGACACGAAACATCCGGATGCAGTTCAATTCAAGTCATTTTAATTGAAAACCTTCGGCTCTTTTAAATTTTATCTGTGCAAACTTTGGCTCAGGCTTAGGCATCATAAAAGGCTCATCTACACTGCTAAAAATGGTCAGTCAAATAAACTGAGTCATATTTGACTCTCGACAGAGTCAAATTTGACTCACTGACTCGCACGTTTGACTGCTTGCGGAGTCGGATTTTGACTCAGTTTGTGTAGTCCCGTAGAGACGATTTCGGAGAGAGTCAATTTGACTTACCATTTTTTTCCAGTGTAAAGGCTAAGTCCAAACTCAATCCTTCCCTACGTTTTTGCTCAGCCTAAGCCTGTCTTCCAGGCCGAAATTTTTCCTGGGTTAAATATATATACATATAGTCTTTTAGTGCATCGTTCTGTGAAAACCAGAGATGGTTGCAGTTTTATATAGAATGATCATTTTAGATCGGCTGATTTTTTTAAAATGAATATATTAAAAGATAATGATTTTGAAAATTTTAAAGGTTGAGCAGTACCGTATAGAACCTTACACGAAAATTTTGCTGAGGATACGATGGGGTTCGAACCCACAACATACGGATTACCGGGCCGGCACTCGAAATCACTAAGCTATGCGGCCATACTGTAGTGAGCCAAATAAGGGGGTGTAATTAAGGGGTTCGCCATTTTGAGTCCCAATCAATAGGAGTCTGTATCCCTAATAAAAGTCCGTAAGCGGATAGAGTCCTTAAACCCTAATTAGAATCCATAAATGTCAATTACACCTAATTGTAGCGCATGAATGACTCCAGGACCAAATAATTTGAGTCAAAACTTTAAAGTATGCTTAAGTTTGAAAGTACATTCCTAAGTGTAACCTTGCATTATCGCTCAAGCTATTGACACAAGACAAATAAACGTTTAATTCAACGGACAGTTGCAGTAACGGATATATTTCAGTAACGAAGGGTGGTGGAGCGCGGGTTAAAAATTAATAACAGTCCGTAACCGAATAACAGGGGGGTTCCCTCTGGAGAGGCCAAATAAAAATCAGTCCTCTCTTATTCGGGTCACTACAGTATTGACGAAAATGATCGGTGACGAGATTTGCTTAACTTTAGAAATTTTAGAAAAATCTTTTAATGTTTAAAAATAAACGTTTCCGTAAGCATTTGTATCAATAAATTTCATGTCACTTAACTTTATACAATACTACTGACTAAAAACTGTTGATTATTAAAGAAACCTAAAGCCACGTCTGTCGACGCCGTTCCATTCTTTGGTCCATGAATAGAACAGGGCCGGATCGGTTTCCGGAAGGGCTATAATAGAGTCAGTTTACGCTTTAGACTAATTTTTTTGCTTGGGCTTAGGCTTAGGCTTAGGAATATAATTTTACTACTGTTTCAACCCTGTTCTATACATGGGCCCATTCTTTCAATTTTCAATACAAAAAATACATTTTTTCAATCTTAAAAGTGCTGATTTTTGAGCCAATTGACACTCAAGCGTATCTCAAGCTTATAGTGCACAACAAAGCAACAGCGATGTATTGCCGCAAAAATATAAATTTGGCTTGCTTCTTACGTGATAAATATTTTTGATTGATGGGCTATAAAGCTGAGTTTTAACCGTTTTACTGTATTTAACGAGAATACCAGTTGGCGAGGCTAAAAACGAGGTTAATACAAATATCGAAAAGTCCGAATATGATTTCTGAATTCTGGCATTTTGGCAAACGTAAAATAATTTTTGAAAACATGTAGTGGCAGGAAAGCTATAAAATTTAAGCGTGAAAGCTAAAGCCTAAAAACATATTAAGGATAATTCTGTAAGCCTAGGATAAGTGTATATAAAGCCAAAACTTCGCGCCGAAATTAGCAGCATTGTTAAACATTTGAACTTTAGTTGTTGTAATCTCAAACTGACCGAAAACAAGTTTTTGATTGATCGGTATGTTTATAAATCTTCTGATGTACCAGGTTGTCGATGAGCATTGACGGAGCAGACAGGCCTGATACCCCCAAAGTCTAGGATGGGGACCCCAGCGTACATGTAGACTCAGAATTTATCTATGTTTGATCTACGGTTGTCTTTCTTTTTACATTCTTCATTATATTGCTTCATAAGAGTTTATCTTATATCTTAAGTATATTGTTCGCATTTAGCAGCCTTGTGGTTTTATGGTGTGGCCAAGTGCAGTGTGTAAAAGCCATTAAAAACCGCGGAAAGGTAGGATGATGTCAAACTCGCGAGCGAGCCGCCAGACGTATTGCAGAACTTCGACGGTTATGTTTCATGGGGGTATAGGGGGTGGCTGCTCCGGCCCTGTCGATGATATGCGAAAGCTGTTAAAGGATTTTAGAAATAACTACATGTGTTTATATTTTGGTTCTAACTGGAGTCAATTCTGCTTTGATCAATAGGCTTAGTTTGACTATTAGCTGTAAGTCCGATCTTTTCCATTAAATTTGTTATTGCCGTTGCGAGGAAGCTGTAGTGTATTTCTAGCATTTGAACTCGACTGTTTACAGGATCCGTAACGGTAATGCAGACCAGGCACACATCATATTCTATACTGTTAATCAGTAAATCAGAAGTAACATAAATCGAAAAACCGATTCATGTCAGAGATCGACTCTAGGTCTCTGGAGCATTTGTTATTTTGTTTTATTTTATAGCTACATAGCTAGGTAGCGTGGAATTAAACGGGGGTGTTTGGTCAGGTTTATGTACACCAATTGATTTTTAATACCTATATGTCGACCATATGCTGCCAGCAAGCATACAACACAATGTACATTGTATTTATTGAATATGCACTAGGATCAAGCATGTCTGATATACTTACATGCTCTTATTTTCAACAAGGTCGTCCCTTGACCCGTTCTATTTTCGACTGGATACCGTGTTCATAGCGCGGCAGGTTACCACTGCGTCCAAGGAGTAGCCCCCATGCCAGTCTAGGTTGGAACTGGGAGTTCAGACCTTTTTAATAAGCAGCTGGGAAAGCGGGCCTCCGGAGCGTGGATCGAACTCAGCCTATAGATCCTTAGCGAATATTCTACCAGTGCGCCACGGAGCCCGCATCTCCAACTGTTTCTATCGTCGACTATATGTCGACCGTATTCTGCCAGCAAGCATACAACACAATGTGCATTGCATTTATTGCATATGCACTAGGACAAGCATGTCTCACATGCTTACATGCTTACATGCAGCTGAAAAAACAGTGGTAGCTCGAACTCTGAACCTATAGATTCTTATGCGAAAGTTCTACCACTACACCACGCAGCCCACCTCTCGAATTGCTTTTTGAGCCGACTATATGTCCACACGTATGCTGCAGGCTGGCATGTAACACAATATGCATTGCATGTGTTGCAATGCATATTCACCAGGACAAGCATGTATCAGATGCTTATATGCACCTATTTTGACCAAGGTCGTCCATGAACCGTCTATCACATTTCGACTGGATGCCGTGTCTAAAGTGCGGAAATTTACCGTTGCGAACACGGCGTGGACCCATGTCAGCCTAGAGAGGAATCCGGACTTGAGACCTTTTAACTAAGCAGTTGAAAAAGCATGCATATGGGGTGGTTTCGAGCCAACGGTGTACGGATCCTTAGGTAAACGCTCTACAATTACAATGTGCAAGGGTAGGGATAGAGGGGCCATATCTCCTCTTGAACTGAAATTACTGTGAGAAGAAAAAGCACTTCGTAGGAATTTTAATATAATCTAATGTATCCAAGAGGTTAACAAATTTTCTTTTATAAGATATCCTCCTGAAACGAAATCCTGGCCACGTCACCGCTATGCGCTGAAGTTCAGAATCACGGAGTTTAAAACAGATATGCATTGCAAGTTTCAAGGTTTATTAGAAATTATGCGGTGTAGGCCCTCGATAAAAACATGCTTTCAGTTTTCGAAGGGTAGCATCGTAGTTTAATGTTGGTTGCTGTTTGATATGTACGGTCTGGACGACTAATTGATGTTTTATAGAAAGGTTAGGAACATGGCAGGAATCTAACTTTTAACTTATTGCGCTTGAGTTTAACATGAAAGGTACCTAGCAACTTCATATGCCAGTACTAGGGTTCTATTGGATATTTGGCTCCGGCCGAAAATCTACATCTGGCTCTGGTATTATATCCTGTCAAGTATTTATTTTTAAAATCTTTAAAAAATTGAATTGCATAGTTTATTTTTAATTGGATTTTGCAAGTTTATGTAACCGAGCGATGAATGTAGCCTGTTGATTAGTAATATAGTTTTGTTGGTTCAATTACTAAATTTTAGAACTCAATTACTAAAATCTGTCACCATTTTTCTGTTACGAAAATTATTATACTAAATATCCGGCACCAACTGTATAATGAGTAAAACGCAACCTCCAGAATTGAAAAAGTATATGGATAAAAAGGCGAATTTTCAAATCAATGGAGGACGCAAAATCAGCGGTACACTGCGTGGTTTCGATCCGTTCATGAATTTGGTCGTTGACGAAAGTATCGAAATCACAAAATCGGGTTAGTTTTATAGCGTTTTGCTTAAATGAGTAACTATTTTAAACCAAACTTTCTTGTTAGTCTTTGCAAATAGACGTTTTTCTTAATAGCATGATCATTTTGTACGGTAGTGAATGCGATGCCTTGATATTATTTGTGCCGCTGCACGCTGCCTTTATATTCACTATTCACATGATCAGGCAGTTGTAAGATGTTGCTATAAAAGCATGAGAATTTCTTACCACAAAGCATAGGTCGCCGTTTTGTATGGCTTATTGCACATACTTTGCAAAGGTAAAAGAGTACAGACTACAGAGGTTCATTCCTTCTGTAGTTTGCAAACTCTTATTTATCTTCCTCTCAATATCTATCTATCATGCAAAGTTGCGTATATGAATAACGTCATAGTTTTCTTATTATTTTAGGTGAACAGATTCCAATTGGTATGGTTGTAGTTCGAGGTAACAGCGTGGTTTCGATTGAACCGCTAGAGAGGATTTGATGCGACTTCATCGATAACTATATACATTGTTTTTGTTTAATAACATTGTTTTTGCATACATATATTAAAAACTACAGCGCTCACCAGACCTGATAAGTAGTCAGTTTTAAAGTTGCATTTTTCTTATTTTTAATTGCACTTCCAATTCTAAATACCGAAATCTTAACGTAGATTTAGTGGCGAAATCTCAATGTAGATTCAGTGGCCGTTTTCATGTGAAATGACCCATATAATTTGAACTGATTATCACGCGTTTCGTTGGGTAGACATACGTTTTAAGGACTGTAAACCATGCAACCTCCATAGTTAATGAGCTAAGGACATTTTTGATTTTATTGAGCGAAGCGAAACTCCGAGCGAAGCTCGGAGTTTCGCGAAGCGTTTTATGTTTTGTACTTGGGGGTCGAAAGGTGGATGTCCGTCTGTCCGTCCGAAAAGAATCTCAGGAACGGCTGAACCGATTTTGATAAACTTTTTTTGTTTGAAAGCCAATTATCCTGGGGTGTTAACCTCGCATTGGGGTTTTAAAATTTTAAGCTGTTTATTAGCTACAGGCTAATTTGCATAATTAATTATGCCTAAATTAGGGCTTTCCACAATATTTCACTAATTATTACAGTTAGAAGCAATCTAATTTTAGCATTAAAGGGTTTTTGGGTGCGAGGAATCTGCGTAGACTGTTTACAAACCTCCAAAACCGATAATTGAGCAGTTAGCTAATAGATAATTTTGCATATTAGCATAGTTTATAAGCCTTAATTAGGATTTTTTACAATATTTCACTAATTATTAAGGTTAAAAAGAATATAATTTCAGCACTAAAGGGTTTTTTGGTGCGAGGAATTTGAATAAATAGTTTACAAACATCCAAAACCGATAATTGAATGTTAGCTAATAGCTAATTTGCATAGTAACTTAATTGACAAGACAAAACTAGGACTTTTTAAATTATTTCAATAATTATACGGGTTTACTGGAGATTTTTGGGTGCGAGGGATCTGAGGAAATTGCTTACAATCCTCCAAAACCGATAAATGAATAGTTAGCTAACAACTAATTTGCATATTACCTTAATTGCTTACGTGCGTTCGAGCTTCTCTCAATAAATGTAGTCCCACTACGACTGGTTCCAGGTCATTGCGGATGAGTTTTATGATGTATAACTTTTACCGGCGTTGCAACATATTTGTTTTCGAATCTTCTGTGTTTGTTATGCTTTACGTGCTTATATGATAACTACAATAATTTAATAGAAGAATCATCAACTAGGTTGCATAAGATTACATCAAACAACAAACGAAATGAAAAAATTCTATTCGGATTTCAATAATACCTGCGGCCAATGTAAAGAACAGGAGCGGAACAGTATTATAAGCATATTCCTAAGCCCAAGTCAAGCAAAAAATTAGTCTAAAGCTTAAGCTTACTCTATATATGCGAAACCGGAACTGGTTTTGAATGAGAACTATAATTGAAATCGGAATCTGGACCATGGTTACAATCTTAGTTTTGCAGTTGCGTTTTGTTAATGCTTTTACACTTCAAAGTAAAATAATGTTTGCTGATTTGTAAGCAAAGGGGCAGTAAGCTGCATCTACATTTTAATACATATAGAAATACATTGAATTGAAGATAGGTTTTTCGAAGCGTTGTTTGCCTTCAGTAAAACATTTTACATGATGTAATGAAGTTATGCTATAACTAGTGTTAGCGTTGGTCACCATTGGTTTCTGTAATTTTTACTATTCGTTTACATCCCGGAACTTACGAATCTTCTGCAAAGTGTTGCCAAAAACTTTCTTTCTAAACTACCGAAGGTGAAAAATGCCGGAGCCGGAGGTTAACGAAACTTGCCGGAGCCGGAGGTGAGGCGAAATTAGGTAGTAAAAATGATGGTTAATTAGTTAATTTTAGCCAATATCTGAAATATGTTGTTAAGTTGTTTGGTTTTACACTAATTTCATGGCCAAGTTTCGGAATTCGTTCCTGAAAATTGTGACAAAAGTAAAATGATAGCGCTAAACAGATAAATTTTGCAAAATTATGCAGAATTTTACAACCGAAATTGCCGGAACCTCCGGCAAAAATACTGGAGCCGGAGGCCGATTTTTTGCCGGAGCCGGATATCCGGTCGCACCCTCCTGGTATAAACGGTTCAAATGTTTTATTTTACTGCGAAGGCAATCGAGGCATGTAAATATTCACCAGACTTCCTGATATTTTTAAGATAAATGGCGAAAGGATCGAACTTTTTTAATTTTAAGGTTTTAGATGAATAATTCATTTCGAACTACAACATAGCTGCAATGCAAAAATTACGATATACTCGCAAATGGTATTTTCGGTGTTTCTATAACAGGGGATTTTGGCCGAAACAATATTCAATGTCAAAATTGTAGCTGCGTCAAAATAAAAAATGCTTTGTATCAGCTTCTTTTAAGTAAAGTGCAATCAAACTTTATTGTTACAAACTATGGAAATATTACAAAAAGAAATGACTCAAATATATAAGCTGTCATATTAATGACACAAATTGTGTAAATCAAATTGGAACGGGTGCCATTCGTAGTTTTAGGAGCGGTTTCTTGAACAAGTTTTACTACCATAAGTTGAAATACAAGATACCGACGTTCTACGTGATCGCATCATATCATAATTTAAACTGGTATGCACTCATCGTTACAATGTTTTGATTATCTTAAATTCTGAGACCGTTGTGCCACATTTCACAACCTCAATCGACAGCAAGACACAGAAAATCACTTATCAAAGATAGTTTATTAAATAGCACTTCAGTTATAATAGTTGGTTCAGTTTACTTCTTCGTCTTCAATTCAGATGACACTTGTCGTTCAACAGTCGGTTTTCTGGCACGATCATTAGGTTTACGGCTCGCCGTTGCGTGTTTTTTGCCTTTCAGCGCTTCAATTTTTCGATTGCACTGCGCAGCGGCATGAACCATACTTTTGGTCCTGGTCAGCATTTCATTTGTTGCCGACAAGGTTTCATGTGCACGGCTAATCATTTCGCTGTTGTCCTATAAAACATGATGCGTCATGTAGTGTGGATATTTAATCATGAATATTGATGTCGACATTAAGCGAACTTATGAATTTTCCTAATCTCGCGTGATAAGATACCATGCCACTTTGCGTTTTGATTACCAATTTAGAGGAATCATTTCCATTCCATTTGCAATACAAACCAACTCAAATCATGTTAAACTATCACATCTTTTAACCAGTAGTGATAAGATAACAACACACATACGCTAAAAGGGCTCTTGTATTGTTCGAAGCGATTGCGCAGTTCCACATTTTCAGAACGCAGTGTCATTAGCTGAATACAAAATAACACACATGAGCTCACAGCGTAGTACAAAAAAGCATTAAATCCATAAGCACTTAAAACTGGCTCTCATTGGGATTTTGAACATAATCTAAATTAAGGTTTGAACAAATAGGAAATATATAAATAATGTTTTTATCGCCGAGTGAATTATGTCGGCCTAAATTTGGAGCGTGGACATGGAAGAGTATAAAGTTTCGTTGACATATTTGAATGTACATTTCTATTAATCTGGTTAATACCGTTTTGACTACTGTTTTTAGGATATCCGTCTCGTTAATGACTCTCATTTAATTGTTTTAGTTTCACAAGTTATACGTCAAAATATATCTATAACGTATGATGTTAACAGTTAAGGTGAAAAAACACGCACAAAATTGAAACGCTCTACTACTGGCGCAAACAAAATACAAACAGACATAAAGCTACATACTTCTCGTTGTATCTGGTCATAGTTTTCGTTGTGTTCTTTACATCGAGTTGATAACGTTTTGATGACAATCACAATTTTCGCAACCTGATTGGAGATTTGATCGTATCGCTTTGGATCCGCAGGTTTGGCAGCCATTTTCTGCAATAATGAAATAAAGATCTTGCTCTACGATAGAACGGACTCCACTCTAGATAATGGACATTTGCAGAAACTGTTTTGAAAATAAAATCAACCAAGCCTACCATATAGTGCGAACACTCCGTTTTGTGAAAAACCAACCTACCTCGTTTGTTACCAACTGATGCAAAATCGCAATCAATGTTTCCAACTCGTGGACAACCAAGTTAAATGAGTTTTGTTGATGCGAGTCATTGCTTATATTTTGCTTTAAACACTCACTCTCATTTCGGTGCCCATTCGAAATGCCTGACATTAAAAATACACAACTAAGTAAACAATAAATACAATCGTTCCCGCAATGAATTTAAGCATTTTCAGCTGAAACAAATTTTGATGTTTCGAGCTGAACTTGAGCCCATCACTGTTAGCTACTAGAGCTTGGTGCTCGATTTAGATATTGTTCTCGCACCCGGTTTATATTTATACGCTAAATTGCGCATACAAGAATTAATTTTAACACCTCAACAAATTTCATTACTCTATGACAAACTTTTAAACGGAAAAATTTTGCTGAAAGAAAAAATAATTTAAGAACCAATCTTAATCAAACCTCGGATCAACTCTGCGTTTGATGCTGCAACGACACAGGTTTCGTAATTTGCAATAATGGTTTCCTGTGATGCAATTTTTTCACACAGTTCTTTATTCGCACGCTTTAACTGAGCAATAATTTCTGAAATCAAGTTACTTATATTCCACACACCGTTTTCTTTGCTGATTTGCGCTTAACAATGAGTTTGAATGCTGTCAGTATTCACTTGCTGACGTATGTCGGTGCCTATGCTCAGCTTGCGTTTGCGTCTTAGAAAATTCATAATACATCTTAAATACCGAGAGGTAACAACCGAATAATAAATCACCCTTAATAAGCCACCCACCTTGAATATCAGCGCTGCGCATTTGTTCGATGTCGTTTGCCAAAACTATTTGCTCAAATGTATTGTTCAAATTCACCGAAACATTGAGCGCACCAGACGAATGATCGATCATTGTTGACTTGTCGGCAATGCCTGTATTTATACAAAGAGAAAACATTAATTATTCTGTTGGGTGTTCTATAGATTCCGATAAATGACGTCAAACAAAAAAAAACAAAATCCGAAATGAGACTCTAGTATTCCGGTACACACGATCAATATAAGAGCTGGGCCGAGTAGGGCACAAAAACACCCACACCAAAGTACAATTTATACACTAAACTTACTTTTGACAGAAGACAAATGTTGGGCAGTGCTGCTATCTTTTGCGTTTTGCAAATCCGTCAGTTTCAGTTTCAATCCTTTCGCGTATCGCTCCAATCTGTTATATTTCTGCTGCAACAAGAAACTTCTCAAGTAGTACGGTGAAACAAATATATTTGTGTTGAACTTATGTTTTTAGGATGAAATACAGTGTTTTACCCCCTTTAAGAACTAAAACCCCAAAACCCACCAAAGACTCATTTCGAAGTTCGAAAAAATCCCGGCTGCAATGCAATTAACACGCACAAATACCTGCAATCATTCTCATAACATTCCCGATTGTGCCACTAAAAGGTACAAAAGTGTTTGTCATGTCTATTAAAAACTGCTGATAAAATGTATTCCATATTCCAATATAACTGGAATACAGCACGTCTCAATTACGGCATGCCTGCCATGTTGTAAGTCAGGGTACATTTTAGCCATCAGTACAGTTCAGGCGACTATTTTCGGGATTTATACGGCAGAAAAGCTTTTATTTCTCACTCTTCGGTCCACACCAGGGTGCAACCGGAATTACAATTTACCGGAACCGGAATTTGAAAATTTTACCGGAACCGGAACCGGAAAGTGAAAAATGCATTTGACCAAAAATTTCATTTTAATCGTATTTTTTGCTCTATTATTTGTGAAATAACCTTAGTCGAACATAGGTATTCATTTTATTTGTTGTATTTTAGATTTTCATCATCAACTGAAGTGAAATCCACCATCAATGGCTTATATTCGGAGTACAAGTGGCTTTCAAGAGAGATTCTTAAAAATTAGCAAAGTTAAGAAAACGGCCAAATTATAATACCGGAATTTTTAAATCCGGCAAAAATTTACCGGAACCGGAAGGTGAAAAAATGCCGGAACCGGAATTCCGGTTGCACCCTGGTCCACACATTAGTCAGACTTAATATAACACAAAATTAAAGTTAGAACGAGCATGCTTATACCCTAACAAGAACGAATAGCAGCAATGGTAAAATGTATTCTGCTTCCTTTCATACCTGCAAGGCATCAACCGTTTTTAAATCCGAAGTCAATCCAGTTTGCGGAGTGATATCAAGCTCTCCGCCTTTCTGTGACGGCGCCATGCTTTGTGCACGGTTGACCGCTTGTTGCATACGTTGGTCCAACTCTATCAGTTTCGCTTTCCGATCAGCAATCAGTTGATTTAGCCGTGACAATTCAGCAATTTTATCCTAAATGAAAAAAAATTGAATTTTGAATCGTTACTGAAATGATAACTGGTACTTCAAAGAGACAGTAATACATAATATTTAATCTAGTTATGCTAGTCATGGAAGTGTGGTTTTGGTTAAAACAGAAACTAACCGTAAGATTTACAGAAACAAATTGAATTTTCTGGGGTTTTAACTACCGTTTGTATCGAGATTTATCTCTATTTGTGAATGCAATGTGTACTGCTTACAGTAACACTATAATTATAACTAAGTAGTTTTTGTTTTCATTTGAGGCACAAAATGTTTGATCATCTTAAGCGAGGGACTAATACGATTTTATGAAACCCCATTTTGCCTATTGTTACGTTTTTCAAATACCATTGTTTCCGACTATTAACCACAATTTAAACTTACATCAACGGAATATTCGTCTGTGACAGTCGCTCTGTGTTTTCCATCATCGTTCTTACTTTCAGCGATATCACCAGATTGCTGTTTCTCAGATGGTTGTAACTGCTCTACCGCATCTTGCCGTTGCAGTTCGGCTTCAAGTTGTTTAACCTGCAGGAAACCAACTTAATGCTTTGTAGCTTCGAAATACAGTTGGCAGCTGGCAAAAATGTAACAAGTTAAAAGAGTATTCGAATTTAAAACGCAGTAAACAGCTCAAAATATTCAATTCACTCTCACGCTTCTAAGAATTCAAACATGTTATAAACACACACGCTGTTATTCAGTATAGTAACCTTATATTCCGTCTACGAATCTTATGCTTGTAACATCAACTTCACAAATGAGAATCAATATTCCAACTAAATTAAACCCTCTGCATCTCCCAAAGTAATTACTCCACAAAACATGACGCCACAACAATTCCGATTACGATTAGAATTCTGATTCAAAACGAGTACCGGTTCTGATTGCACAATCAATCGGAATCGGAATTTGACATTTTGGTTTTAGGACCAGTTGTTAATTTATCAATAATTGATTGTAGTTCAGCTTTACTTATCCAAAAAATGTTTCCCATTTTGTTTATGTGACATTTTTGACAATTGCTGCCAGCCATGGGACACCCTAAATCAGTAGTACACTTGTTAATACAAATTATGATAAATCCACAAAATTTGTTGTCCCGATTCCGATTCTAGAATAAATCTGCTGCTACGATTCCGATATTAACCAGCTCCGCTTTGCACCCTGCTCCACAAAATCAGCACCCAGTCGCAACACAAAGTATACCATTTCACGTGCATGTTGAACATCAGCAGTAAGCGTATCATTTGCAAGCTCGAGCTTTTCAACAACGCTTTCCAACTCTGCCACAGATTCTCTTAGTGCGTAGTTTTCACCGTCCAGTTCTGCCACATCACACACCAATTTATCAGTCTGTTCGCTTTGAGTTTTCAATTGCTTCTTCAAATTATCAACCGACTCCAGATCTGCTTTTGTTGGTCGAGCACTTTGCCGACATCGACTCAGTTCGTTGCGTGCACTTTGCAATTCGCGTTCCTGTGTAGCAATTTCTGCAACCGCACGTTCTAGTTTATCACTCAAATCCATTTCACGTTGTGACCATGCGTCTTTTGCGGCTTCTAGCGTCGCTATGGTAACATTTAGTGCGTTTTGTTTGTCCAACGAGCGTTTTAAATTTTCGTCAGCTTCCTGGAACTGTTGAACTAATTCGTCGCATTTCGCAATCAGAGCTTGATTTTCAATTTCCAGCCGACGCTTGTCCGAATCTAACGCTGCCAATTTTCGCTTTAGACTAAAAAATTCAAAATAGATATACATAAAATAAAATGAATGATACTATCACCTCTGCGTTTACAAATTGTCCAATAAAGTTTTGAACTTGTTCCAGGTTTTATCCTCAATAATTTTGCAATGCTACAACAACGTTCTTCACACCGAACATTACCAAACATAACAAATCTTTACATGGCAAACACTAATAGCTAAAGATAATCCCGTTTCATGAAGCAGTTTTATTTATGGTTTGCATTAATTTTTCGAAGCTGGAATGCACAGGGCCACCGTCCTGCATTTTACATTAAGTATTTCGTTGTAAAAAGAAAAAATGTTCTGACAAAAACTCTTTCAATATGTTTACACTCGATTCGAAAGGAAAATCGAACCCAAAATTTCCACTTGCAAACACACCTATCGAGTTCATCTTGTTTGGCAATCGAAAATTTTTGCTGATTGTCAATTGTCGCTAAAAGCTGCTCAACAGATCCCACGCTTGATCTGAAGAAAATCGACCAAAATTTTCTAATAGAAGCTAGGTCACAGTAAGATTTAAGCAAGCTTACACGCTTGATTACTAAAAACAAAACTCGTTGGAAACTGTCTTTAAAAATGTTTTGTCAAAATTGGTGTTTCTGTACCTAGATTAATTTTGTTACTAAACTGTTCCTGATGTGTTTTCGAAAAACTTAATGATGAAATAGCTGAAAATTTTCTTGTGCCATTTTTTGGCAAGTTTTCTAAAAAGTAAAACAGTAATTCGATGATGGAAATTATTGCGAATTCCGGTTCCTGCATGAAAATTCAATTCCTGTTCCTGTTCCAACATAAAATGGTATTCAAGATGTGTAACCGATCCGAGAGGACCTGTTAGCGGGATGGTAAAGGTATAGCTACCTAGCTTTCGCTTAAACTGCAGAGAAATGCAACACACTTGCCTTGCTATTGGAGCTACTTCACGAACATTTGAAGAAATTTTCGTCATCGCATCACGCCGCACTATAACATAATTTATACTATTAAGCAGAGAGGCAACAAAAACTCGGTCTTATCAGGCAAAACTTGGCAGTGTCGATTCGGTTGTGTGAAAAAGGCGAATTCAATTATGTTTGGCAATACATGTTTGCATTTTAAACAAAGAAAATTTCAAATAACATGTTATATAACACAATATTTTTTGTTTCAGGTCACAAATTTCATAACAACTGACGCCGGATATGAAATATATCACCGTTTGTTTTGACTCTGTCAAATCGCGGATTCGGTGCTACCCTACTAAGAAAATACATGCGGGGTTCTTTATTGACATGAATATCATACAGTCACCACATACGCAAAACTACTACCCGAAGAATTAGTGTGGGGCACGCCAGAAACACAACGCGTGCTAGGTACATTCCTTCACACACAATATGTATCCAGTTACATACTCTTGCCACAGCATTAGCCACACACCATAGTACTTAACGTTTGAAAGTACGCAGTTGCCAGTTGCGCATGTATGTAATTTTTACGCAGCATCGCAAGTCAAAAATATTTTGTTTCTACAATCTGACACGCAGTACCCGTTCGAAGTTCTCGCACGACGCTGCATGGAAACTCGCCTCATCATCAACAAGCATAGTGTCACAAAGGGGCCGAATAAAAACTAAACTTTACTGGAAAAGGAATGGGAATTTAAAATTATTTTCGTTACGAATTTCTTATTTAATTCTTACAAAACTAATCATAAAGAAACCTGCGAAATTTTAGCGAATTTATTAAGTTTTGATCGAAGCTCCAAAATCACGTGATAGATTTTAGAAACAGTAACCAATTTCACAGTAAAATCAAACAAGTTGCACTGATATTAGTTTTGAAATTATTTGTCATGCACAATATTTTTAGTCTTTATGGAAATTTTGAATAATTTTTGCCACAAAACAATAGAATTCATGTTACTGTGTTTTACCCAGTAACGAATAGAAATCGAAATAAAATTTTTGCACGAATTCCTTTCCGCCACATTAACTCATCTACCCAACTTACCATGCTTATCATCCTGTTGCTGCAGTTGTCGATACAAATCGCGATCTGCTTCTGGCCACGCCGAGTTGCCTGACGTCGCCACAGACGACCCTGCATCTCCGCTTCCACCGTCGCTCGCCTGTGACAGTGGCTGTGGCGACGCAATTTCATCTTCTTCATCATCGTAACGTGTCGCTGAAACCGAAACATCGACGTTACCCTGAGATCCAGTTGTCGCATCGCCACCGCCGCTTACGCGGTCGTTCCCACGCTCGCTACCAAGGCCGTTTACACGCTCGCCTTCGGTTGTCTCGTCAAACAGCGCTGTAGTCACGCGATCTGTCGTTGTCGGTATTGCGACAGCCGACCCGAGGCTTTGTCGTAGAATAAAGCTGCGTTCAGCACGTTCGAGCGCACCAAGACTACACTGAATACTTGCATTGATTACTAAAAAAGAATAAAGTACTTGACTGAAAGTCAACTGAGCTCTGTCCTCGCGGGCGCGAGCTACTTTGAGTAAAACACTCAATAGGGTTAAAGGATCTTAGGGATCCTAATAGCCGAAAACTTGCAAAACCTAAGCCAAAGAAAAACTTACGGTCGATATCATTTTCGAAATCTTCGAAATTTTGTGTCACTAAACGTTGATACGAATCGAACAAGTCCGACAAGTCACCTTCAACTTTTTCAAGCATTCCGTTGTCACCAAGCCATCGAAGTAATTCCTGTAACAACAGTCAGACTGCAATCAACGGATGTCTCGAGCTATAAGTTAGCTAGATTTGCACAATGAGGATTCTAAAACACCCAAAATGCCAACAAGGACAGAAACAAATTTCTGAAATTTTTACAGTGTTATTTGATTGCTATATTGGCATGTCAAACCATCACGGTTTTAATTTTGCACAATACGTTCATCGATATGTATTTTTGAAAGATAAGGTTCGGAATCGGCAACGTCTTATTTCGGTTTAATCAGTGGCCTGCAAACTACTGCTAGTAGTAGTAGTAGGCGCTACACAGATTTCACAATAGACGCTGTGGCAGGGTGCAACCGGATTATAATTCCGAATTAAAACGAGTTCCGAACCGATTGCACAATCAATCGCAATCAGAATTTTGAAATTTTAAGATTAATCCTACTTGTAATACGTTTCACAAAAATTCTGTATTATTTTTCTAGTAAATTGCTTTCGATGAGTGAGTTATCAATAATTGATTGTAGTTTGGCTTTTACAGAAACAAAATCATTGTCAGTTTGTTCATGCGACGTTTTTGAAAATTGTTCCAGTCAACAGACACCATAAATTTAAGCACAACGATATGATGTTAAGTTAAGATGGTAAATTGTAATTGTATAAATTGAAACTAGCGTTCAGTATAAAAATATGACGGGCCATTGTCTAAATCGACTTCCACGACGTTATTCGTATATTGTTTAACGTTGTAAAGTTGTTGTTTTTGCAGATCCAATTCCTTACATTGTGTTCTAAAAGTCGTAGTTGTCGTTCATGCTCATCGGCACGTTTGCATATTATATTTGTCAATACAAATTATCCGTGTAGTCACAAATTTTCTAGTCCCGATTCCGACTCAGGCACAAATTTACTGGGCCGATTCAGATTCCGGTATTATCCAGTTTAGCATTGCACCCTGTGTGGTTTCGTGCTAGTTCAGCTTACCCTTAAAAATTCTGATGCATTGCGTAAATGGTCATACAGCGGTTTTATATTGCTTGAAATGATCATTAATTGTTCTCGCAGCAGTCGAATTTCGTTTGCAGCCTCGAACGATGACTCGTTAAATGGAAAGACATCATCGGCAGTGGTATCAGCATCCGCAGCTAGAGCTGTACACGAAAATTAAAATGATTTTGCTCATAATAGTTTAATACAGAATTATTATTGAACGTTTTGAGCAATAAATATTCGGCAGTAGAAAATACTGGAGCCAGCTGGTGAATTTTTGCCACTGCCGGGTATCCGTTCGCATCCTGATATTAATCGCTTCCAACCCTTTGAAACATGCAGATAAATGCCGACAAAACTCATGGCAGGATGCGACCGGATATCCGCTTCCGGTTTAATATCCGGTAAAACTAATATCCCTATAAGGTATAAACCTACCGGATATTTACGGTTGTGGTGCTGAATATCATAAAACTGTTTCTTACAAGAAGATCTTGTTGTGAATAAATTTTCAGCTACTTTGTATATACCTAAAGGATTGTGTTTTTTGAACGGTGAGTTGAATAGCAGAAACGTAAATTTATGGATTCTGACCGAGGCCAGTTTTTTGGAGTTACCGATACCTGAATGGCAATTTAATAGCGCTGCGCCTGCCAAACAGTTTTGATGTAAAAATAAATATTTTAGCATATACAAAATAAGGTTCAGGTAAAAAAATCCAAAATACAAATCCGGTCCCTGTATCCGATCGCACCCTGGTACCTGGGGCCAAAAAATCCAACTAAAAATTGAAGTTAACAAACTTACGTTGAGCGGTTTGTGATGATTTGCTTTCATCTGCGCCAGCATACGAATTAGCGCTGTCCGGTGTTGAATATTGGCAACTTTTAAACGCTGAATTACTCGATATCTGACTGAGCGACGAACTTGCCTGTTGAGCTTGTTCACGTAACAGCCGAAGTGGTTTTGGTGTTAACGCATTCTGCAAACAAAAGTAAATAGTATACATATCTTCATTGCCAGTAGTCTCACATGTGTACATCATTTATGATAAGCCTATGACAAGCAGATCACAGGCCTTGTATGTTCTGGACTGGAGGCCGGCTGTCCTTGCGGTATGCTACATTTTTTGCGTGCTTTCCCTGCGACGTTGCAGATTTTAGGCTACGTATCTGCAGCAGTTCGTCCGGCAAATGTATCGAGAACAGAGGAAAATCATTTTTCTTTTCGAGACAATTAAAGAGTAGTTTTTGATAAGCAAGAACATTTTACATTATTTTGTACAAAGTATTTACCCACGGTACGCGTAATGATCGTCATAACGTACCTGACCAATAACAAATCGCATTTGGTCTCTTTCAAGATTTGCATTTTCCAATTCAGAAGTCAACCGATTAATTTCCTGCAAAATAACGATAACATGATAAGTATTACGCCTTCGAGCGCCCATGGTTTTGCTAAAGCTTAGCTCGTACCGTCTTACTTTCCCAAATTTGAAAAAATTGTTCGCGTCTTCATCAGAAATGTAAGACTTGTTTGGCTAGGTTGGTGGACTAAATCATAACCTCGGCATTTATCAATGGCCGGCAATCGAACCAACCAGTAAAATTTTTTAACAAATATATATCATTTTATGAAATAACTAAACTATTACATCGTTTTTGTCACGCAAAGTGTTCTCCAGGGCAATCCGTTCAAGCGCATCGTAGGTCCGCCGCAATTCGAGTCGTTCCACTGTTTCTAGAAAAATATATTAAAATAAATTTTGTGGTTGCACCATACTCGTCATGCAGTGCCGATCGTCACCGTACAGCAGCGTACGCGAATTACGTACGGCGCGGGATGGGAATTCGTACTACGACGCCGCACGGTGACGAATCGCGCGCATGACATTACAATTATTAATAAGTATAATGCCATCCAAATCCTTCAGACAGTGTCTCGTTCGTGTGCTGTATATCACACAAATATAAAAATGCAGTCCTTCTTTATTAAGGAGTTTTTTTACAAAACCTGTACAAGTTGGTATAAAAAGATTTTCGGCGCAAATTTTAAATAACAACATAAAACGCAAGCATGGCAGGCAGTAGGGACGAGTGTCTCAAGGCCAGCCTCAGTCTAAAGTGTTCAAAATTCCTGAGACTTGCGTAGCCACAGTCTAAGTCTCAGTCTCAGCCTCAGTTTTGAAAAGTCTCAGGTTTAGAAACTGGAGACTACGGTAGTGATGCCAAACAGGAGTGCCAGTTGTGGTAAATTGTTTTATTAATAGTTATGGTTGTTATACGAAAATTATGGTTGAGAGCGACTTGCGGAATAGGCTTCCCGCTGCAAGATTGTTATAGGACCTTCAAAATTCGTGATTTAGAAATTTTCTGAAATGTTTCGGTATTGGTGCAAAAAATTTCTGAGATTAAAAATTAAGGATGTGCCGATTAATCGGCATCGGCAATAATCGGTAGTTTTCGTGAGTATCGGCATCGGCATGTACTAAAGTTGGAATCGGCATCGGTATCGGCAAAATTTCAAAATTAGAATCGACATCGGCAAAAATTTTGGTATCGGCACATCCCTATTCAAAATTATCTGAAATCTCAGTCTCAAAGAATTCAGGCTCAACTTCTGCATTGAGACTCCCATCCCTGGCATGCAGACCTCCGTTTTTTCAATTTTTATGTTCGTCACGAAACTGATGCATTTTAATGCAAAGAAAATCTTCAGTTTATAAAAGGCTGAACGAGAATTTGCAATAATTACCGCTCAACCCGCTTACGGTTACGGCAAAAAATCACAATCCATTATTCATCTCCCCTAATTTGACACGACACCCACCCACAACTAGCTTAACCAATACCACTAACTTAAGAATGATCTCGCGAGTGGTGATAGCTGAATAGTTTCGCTGCCCTCCATGGCTTGGATTTTCTGCTTGGGGGTGAGTTTTGCATTTGCCCCGTTGCTCTGTGTTGGCACAGATTGCACAGATTTTAATCTGTCCAACTGAGCTGTCATTGCATCACAATCGCGTCGATATTGATCACGTTCAGCGTCAAAATTTTCACGTTGTTTATTTAGTTCTTGTTCCAAATCTGCAATCCGTTCTCGATATTCCTAAAACAAACAAAATTTGAACACAAAAATTATTAGTTAATCACTGAGCGATCAGCCTGGTTTTCAGACTAAAGTATAAACCTGTTTATTTATATTCAATTAGTATATTTGTTCTGGAACCTATGGTTATGCCAATTGGCCATACCAAGAGTGGATAATCGCGATTTAACAAGAGTGTGCAACTGAGCACATTCTGTGTAGAAAAAATGTACCCACCAAGTGTTGCGCTTTTGAACTGCCCCCTTATTTAGAGGGGGTAAAACCGATGCGAACCATGACACTTTATGCGTGCGGCATCAAACATCCTCCCCTTATAGTTTAATTAAGGGGTATTCATGTGATAGCGACCCCCCTCTAAACATGGGGTTCGGCCAAAAACGCAACACCCGGTGGTACATTTTGTATCACGCGGGACCGTAAGAGTTGCACACTTTTATCATTATCCCCTTTTGGCCATACCCATTAATTAGCTGTGAACATCAAAATTTGCACTGTTTTATTACACTAAATTTATCCTACCAGCATGCTTAATTTTAGATACACAGCGCACGCAGTTCACTTTCTGGACTGTTTCCAGGTGCTACACAGACTGAAATTCAAAGCAGTAAAATAAAAACCTCACAAGGTAAGCGTTTCGAAAAGCAACGAGCAAAACTTAAATTGTCGAGAAACAATAATCGCAAATTTATTTAGTCGAGCAAACGCGATTGCTAAAGAGCAGCCAGATAATTATATTTCGATAACATAACCGCCTGTAAGATAGAAGAATACCGATCAATCCCAATACAGGCTTGATGCAGCTGTCAAGCTGACCTTAACTTGAGCTTTTTCTGTGCTCAGTTCCTCTTTGAGAGTTTCGATCACTCGATCACGTTCTTCAATTTTCTTTGAATCTCTGTCGGCTTTCTTCTATAATGCCAAGAATAACTGTTGCACTGCACGTAGTTTTAATTTAGCACAGATGAAGAAAATTGTAAACGCTGATTTTTGTATCACACTGTGATCCAGCTTGAAAAACATTTTAAATTTATTTCAGGATTTAACATCCGACAAGTGTTAGCGGCAGGGTTCAGCCGGAATTCTGGTTCCGGGCGGATTTCCTGCAAAATTCAATTCCTGTTGCTGTTGCGGCAAAAATTAGTTCCTGCTGGATCCCTGGTTAGCGGCTATAACGTGAACTTCGACAAAACAGGCGATCGACGCTGTAAAAAACTCTTTCACTGCTTATGCTGTGCAATTTTATTTACGGGTTGACTTCCCCACGTCCATGCCTAAGCTGAAGCGTAATCCTATCCCTACTTTGGCGGAACTTGAACTTAAGATTAAAACAGTCATAGTGTGAATAGTACCCAATTCCAAGTGGTTCGCATATATACATTTGTTCCGAAACACAAGCAAAAGATTGCTTTGCTACGTCCTTTCTTCATCTCAAATTAGGTCAGCTAATAGCAATTGTGTATGTTGGTTTCGATTTGCAAACCACCGAGACTCAGAAAAAACAAGACCGACACCGCCCATCCGTAACCCGTAACCGGTTCCAGTATGAACAAGGTTGCAACCGGAATTACAATTTACCGGAACCGGAAAAATACATGTCACGGGAAAATTCATTTTGTCGCAACCTGGTGTACATGTCAAGGCGGCACCGAATCAGTAAGTTGGAATGCTATTAATTTCATTTCTGTCTGCATATCAGTGCATCTGGTTAGTAAAACTGTTATCTCTTGCGTTAGTGTTTGAAAAAAAATAATTGAAATAAACAGTTCTTATAAAGTTATAATCCTTTTTGGTTAGGGTTTAAGTCTTCATATAATGATATAACTTAGTATCCTATCTAAGGTTGGAATCGGCGTCGGCATCGGTTTGACATCGGCAAAACTTTACAATAAGAATCGGCATCGGCAAAACTTTTGGCATAGGCATATCCCTACTTACTTTCAAAAGCTCCGCTCGATGCGGATAAATGTACGAACCGTTTGCCCCGACTCCAGATTCGTCTGCGACGCTTGACACCGTTGACAAATCTAGTTTAGCCGCTGTGTCTCTGCCGTCATCAGATCCGCCTGGCAAATGCTCACTACTCCCTGACGAAGTCAACTCTCGTGACCACTGGGACTTAGCTCGGCGGCCATTATCACCGGCGTCACTGACCCACGGTGTAGATTCATATGCAGGTCGGCTAGACGCCTTATGATGACCCTGGTCAGTTTGAATAGAACCCGGCTGCAATTCAGGTCCAACTCCACTGTTGGTTGCTTTCACTTTCGGCTTTCCATATTCTGAAGGTTTTTCAATAGAAATAGATGTGTCTTGCTGGTTTTGCGACATATCATTTTCTGGCTTCTTATCCAGAACTGGCGATGTGATTGAGTCTGAACGTTCTCCTGTCAGAGCAGACGGTGCATCATGACCCTGTGACTTGTCATTTTCCGGGTTGACTGGGTCTGGAAGTACCGGTCGCTTAAATCGTAACGCGTCGATGAGTGCGTTTTTTTCAGCCAGCTGCCGTTTAAGATCGCTAACAACGTTTTCGAGCTCACAGCTTTGTCTACAAAAATACAAACTCGAAATATTCAGCGGAAAGCAAACCGAAAGTAGGGGACACTATACATGTCGTCAAGAGATCGTTAGTCTTCCGACGGTGCCGCAAGTAAAAGAATTATTTACAAATTATTTAGTGTGCCGTGCGGCAATTTATCTACGGTGCTAGACGACGTTGAAGCTAGAAAACACTCACAGGTCGAAAGGTACAACACCTTCCAGCTTTGAGCTAAACTGTGAGTTCCGGTTTCGGTCAAATCGTGGATGCAGTGCCACTTTGCCATAACGGAAATTTTGGACACGCCCTGGTTACAGAAATCATTAAAATAAAGTTTATAAAACTCAATCAACCCAGTTTTCACCCACCCCTTCGACCACCTTTCGTAGTCGGCAGTCAACCGTCCGCTTTCTGTTTGTTTTGCAGACATGTCACTAGTTGTTGTATGGTCATCTGATGCCGTCAATAACATCTCGCCCAACTTTACAGGTTTGCGTTCGCGAGATCCTCGGCTCTTGCTACACGGCTCTAAATCATCTAAACGGCTCAGACTTTTTGACACCTAAAATAAATCGACCTTGTTGCTTTTACTTTTTTTAGATGGGCGTACCACATTTCAAAACACAGTAGCAATAAAGCGAATCGAAAATCTTTTGACAGGGTGCAAGGAATTTAGATTCTAATTATAATTTTGATTCAAATCTATTTCCGGTTCTGATCTCGATTATAATACAAATCGTAATTTTTTGTCGTTTCTAACCAGCTGGCTTCTCCACAGCTTGAAAATTTCCGCCGGGGGGCGTTTCCTGGGGATCCCCAGGAGTTTCCTGGGGGCCCCCAGGAGTTTCCTGGGGGCAGCTAATTTTGCTGGGGGACAGTTTTACTGGGGGTCCCCCAGATGATCTGGGGGGTCCCCCAGAAGATCTGGGGGTCCTGGGGGCAGGCTCAAAATTTTGCAAGCCGACTTTTTGGACCATTTTTTATTCTAAATCGTGTTTCCAACTCAACTGAAGATTACTCATCGCTCAACATGACAAAAATTCCCCGCAAACGCTAATAACAATAATTTTAACTAATATTACTGACAACTTTACCAGAAGTTGAAAGAAGCACAATTATATAAAATATATATAATCTATAATTGAAACTATGATTAACATATATTTTATATATTAGTCACAGCTTCAGTTTATCATAAGGCTCAGGCGGGTTGAACTTGCTGCTGCAAGGTACTTTCGAATGCTGTATGCCCTGAAACGGTCTTTATATAATTGTGCTTTTTTCAGTTCATTATTGAATTGTACTAGTTACTACCGGTATTTGTAAGGCTATTAAAAAATTATGAGTACTCAGCGTAATATAAAATCACATTTTGCCGAATGTCCGCCTCAAAAAAAGTCCAGGTCTCTTTGTTTTAACATTGAAAATTTTTGGCTTAGAAAAGTCCTGGGGGCTCCCCAGCAAAAAAATTTGCTGGTGGGCATTTTGCTGGGGGGCGGCCGAAAATTAGCCGAGGAGAAAGACAAGTTCCCCTTTTTCTGGTCAACGTTTATTATAAACGAACATCAGTTGTATTTGCTGATTTCTATCATTTTTGACTATAAATTTTTTGCCGTTTTATTAATATTGTTCTATTTATTGTGTGTCCAAACCAGGGATGGGCTGTCTCGGTCTCGCTTTTGTTAAGTCTCGGTGGTTTGAAACCGAGACGAGAGGTAAAAAAGCGATAAGCAATCAGAAAATTTTTCCTTCGACAGTGGCTTTCGACCGGAAGTACTTGCGCAATTCGTCTACCATCACAGACAGTGAACGTTAGTGGGGCACCGCTACCTGGTTACTCAGCGATTTGGGAAACAGCATGACCCCTCCGGTTACCCAAAATTCTATTTTTGTATTTTTGATAGGGAACCCAAAACACTGATTTTATTGTGACAAAGCACAAATAGTTGCATTTTCGCGTTTAAAACATTTAAGGCATCGCATAAAAAGTTATGGGTCATCCGTATTTATAACGTCACGCTATGTTAAAAAATTTTCCAGTCTATTCGGTTTGCCCTGGAGCAAAACCAACAATATATCTCTAAATTAGGGAGAAAAGCCGAATCCAACCTGGTCGGCAATGTTTTTCAGTTTTAAACAATAAAAACTTTAAACAACTTGTTGAGCGAAACGAAACTCCGAGCGAAGCTTGGAGTTTCGCAAAGCGTTTTGTTTTGCACTTAGGAGTCGAAAGGTGGATGTCCGTCCGTCCGTCCGAAAAGAATCTCAGGAACGGCTGTTAGGCTTAATTAATTATGCAAATTAGCCTGTAGCTAATAAACGGCTTAAAATTTTAAAACCCCAATGCGAGGTTAACACCCTAGGATGATTGGCTTTCAAACAAAAAAATTTATCAAAATCGGCTCATCCGTTCCTGAGATTCTTTTCGGACGGACAGACGGATATCCACCTTTACGCAATATTGTAAGTAATACTTATAGTTTCATGATTTACGTATATATTAAAATTGGCATCGATATCGGCTAAAATTTTGGTATTGGCGCATTTCTATTAATGACACTTTTATATTCGTATCGGATACAAGAACAAAACTCACACTGTTTTCATGTTCCGTTTCCTCATTGATGCTGTCGTTGTCCTTCATATCAAAGTATGCTTTTCGGAAATCCCTGGAGCATTAAATTACTGCAGTATATTAAGGGGAGATATACGTTTTAACGCAATAAACATATACTTTTGCGCGACTTAATTAAACACTTTCAACAATCTGGTTATTTAATATCCTGCTGCACCATGGTCTTAGCTAACTAATTTGCAAGAGTTCAAATGTTTAATCGCTATACGTACATTACAATGCTCAAAAACCCTGCGGTCAACGACACTCAATTGTATAGTAAAGCTGTGGGTACAAGACAATAGCTCTACTGTCAAAGCTCACACACCTAATATGCAAATTAGTTATTAGCAGGCTATTCATTCATCGGTTTTGGAGGATTGCAACAATTTATTTAGATTCGTCGCACTATTAAACCGCAGGGTGCAACCGGTATTCCATTTCCAACCTTTTTCATTTTCCGGTTAAGGTAATTTTTTTACCGGAATTAAGAATTCCGGTATTATATTCAACGAATTTGAACCTCAATTCAAAAATTTCTATTTTTGCAGATGACGTGAAATTATTGGTTTTAACAATAAAAGTAGGGATGTCGCTGAAAAACCAAATGTGTTGCCCAGTGTTTCTTTTCTGATTATGTGTCTAATTACCGTATTGATGATGTACTGCTGAAGGTGGTTACAGAACGGAAGGACCTGCGAGTTTTTTTAGATCTTTTCGAAACAGAAATCTTGAGTTTCTGCGAAAAATGTTCTCTGTATTTATCCGACCACTATTAGAGTATACCGAAAACGAATAACAATATACTGTGGAGCCAATACCAATTAAATTTATACATTTAGTATTATCTATACAAAGAAGTTATACCAAAAAAATTCGACAAGTATTAACTATATCTATTTAAGTATTTAGAAAGGCTGTAGAAATTAAACATAGAATCTTTAGAACTAAGAAGAATTCACCATGAATTGATTTTTATTGTACAGACTAATTCGCAAGTCGGTGGCTATTAATTTTGGCGATTTGTTTGACTTTTCACAAAAAGACGGACTTAGTGGACACCGACACTTACTTATCGTGTTTGTCATATTTCGAATTTTCAGCCGAGTGAAGTTATTGAGTCTATTACGTTGAAATTTTTTAAACCCAAACTAGCTAAAGTTGATCTTTCACGCTTTTTAAGGGTGGCGGGTATTAGGTAACCATATCCGGTCTTTCCCCTTCATTCTTAATCGGCACTGCAAAAAAATTGCCGATTCTTTGCTGATGCTTTTTGCACATAACTGTGAGAAATTAAAGTTCTCTGTTCACATTTCGCACCAATATGTGGCATGGAAATTACCGTAGTTTCGCGTTGCACCCTATTACATATATATATTTACTCATTTTCATCTGCACGCTTTCGGTTTTCGTCTGCTTCCATTTCGAGATCTTTAATTCTGTTTTCCATCTCAACAACCTAAACCATCATATTAATATACTACCCGTATCCAGATCAGATAACTGTCGTGGGGTCTCCTAGGATGCTCGCAAGGTGAATGGTGCAGTTCGAATGTACACGAAATTTGAATGCATTGAAATTGTTTTTAAAGCTGAATGAACGAACCTTGATAGCTGCACCACATCATGCTTTTGGACTTCGGAGTCAAGAAACAACCACACCCAATTCCACGCTGCACATCTACATATATTAATGAAAAATTTCGAGAGAAGCACGGAACTAATTTTTTTCCAACGCCCCCATTCAAGATTAAGTTTGCTCTGTCAGCAAGTAGCAATTTGACGAATGTTTTAAATTTGAGCAAAATTTAGGTGGCCACCAGGGATCGACGGGATATCCGGTTCGGGTTTAATATCCGGTAAAACAGTCATCCGTATCCGGTTCAGGTAAAACCAACCGGATACCAAATATTTGTGGTTGCGGTTCCAAAGATCATAAAACTGTTTTTTGTACGTCAAAATATTTGATATTTTGAAGCAACTGCAATTCCGAGCCATTCATGAATGGACACTAATATGGAATGAAAAATCCAAACCAAAAACTAATCTTACATCCATAAATAAATATTTTTGCACGACTCAAATACTTCCAACAGTGTACAAATTTAGATCCTATATCCGGTTAACATCCAGCTCTGGTTCCGGTACAAAATTCACTGTCCGACACAACCATGTTCGTTATTTTGTAGCTACACTTGGTTACATCATTGCTAGACAGCCATATAACGTATATACGCATTAGAGATGTCCCGGGTCGGCCCCCGGCCCTACCAGAAAAACAATGTCCTGTGGCACAATTTAACTAGAATCCGAACCGCACAGTAAGTTTATTACATTACCATAGACAAAATATCGCATTACGCGATATGGCAAATAACAAATGCATTAACACTAACTTCACAACATGGGAGTATCAACAAAACATCTCGTGACGCAATATGATAAAAACAGTACCGTACTCCCAGGTACATGCTTACGCAAAGGGTACACGAAATTGAAGTTTAGTGTATTCTGTGGCCTCGGCCTCGGGACATCTCTAGTACGTATGTAACCAACATTTGAAAAATCACCTTACTACATAACAAAACAATATACGAAAAAATGTACGTTATTATGAATAGGTATATAAAAGGAAACGCAAAACTTTTGCATCGCTTTGCTTAATCACATTGCACAGTTAAATCGGGCTGTAAAGAACATAATGTTGCGGGAACAATCTTACCATTAAATGTTCGCGATCGTGGTCTGAATAAACCGAAATCTCATTCTGCTCCAATTTGTAAATGCGTAATTTGAGGCTAAAATTTTCTGCTCGCAGCGTGGACAATTGCTAAAAAGCAAGAAACTGCAATGCATTATCCTATAAAGCCAACAGTGAAAACAAAAACAACGTAAGTATCATGTTACATCCCACTTTGTACAACTAACGTCAAACAAATTTGAGCGATATGAATGAATGATAAAGAATTCGTACATACACTCTTCACGCGTTACGAAATCTGCCAAAAATTCTACAAACACAAGATGACTAAGTTTCTGAAATCTTACTTATTTTTTACTTAAGTAATTGCTTAAGCCGTCGACTGAAGTATATACTTAAAACGCCAAATGTGAGCCATCGGCACAGCAACAAAGCAATAGTTTTACTTTATATTATGGTTCAAGATTAAAAATATCGTGTGTTTTCGCCAAACATTATGATGAAATAGCATATTAACGAGACACCATGAGCCTACAATTTTAGTTAAACTAAGGTTGGTTTGCCTTGTTTGAATTGTAAATCTGCAATATATCAGATTTATACAATGAGCCAGTTAAGCATTTACTTAACATAATTATGCTTTGAAAAACAACAAAATGGTAAAGTTATTACGTAACACGCATTAAGTCTGTACTAACTAGGTCGTACTTAAGTAGGGTAGCAGAAACCCAGCCATTAACTACGTATATACGTACTACGAAAGATGAAATTAGTTTAAAATTGCTGAAACAACTATTATATAACCTCCAAAAGTTCATTTATCGTAAGCGGTTTTCTTTGGGCTCTGCGATTCTGCCGACCAGAATATCGCGTGCTGGCTGGGCTGAGATCTGAAATTAGGTATACAAATAAAAGATGTATACGCGTAGTTGCGCTATACTCGCCACGCGTCATGTCAAAAAATAATCTTTAATTACGTAACGAATCGCAACCCCAACTCAGCAGTCACGGTTTCCATTCTAACTGAAATGATCCAGGAATTAGAAAAATATATTAATCAATGACAAGATGCAAAACAACTATATACCTGGCATAGACGACGTCGGACGATGGCTGTCCCGCAACTGGCCTTGATCGCCATGGGCTGCATTCATGGCATGAATATTTACTAGTAATACTATATGTAGTTTATTAAAGCACCTGCGAGATAGTGGCTTCTTACATATTTGCACATTTTAGGCGCGAAAAAGATTATCTCGGTCAAAAAAGCGAGACCCAACGTCCAGAGACCGAGACTTTTGGTCTTATTCTCGGCCTTCGAACAGGCTCAGGACAAATCCCACTGGCAAAAACACCCTCGGTACAATCCTAATTCAAAAGTATAGCGTTGTTTTTGGTCCCGGGCAAGCCGAATAGACTAGAGAATTTTTAACATAGCGTAGACGTTATAAATGAGGGTGATCACCCATGATTTTTTTACAATGCCTTAAATGGGTTAAACGCGAAAATCCAACTACGTATTTGAGTTTTTTCACAATAAAATCAAAGTGTTTTGGGCTTCCTTTCAATAAGTAGAATTTTGGGTAACCGGCATGGTGCAACCGGAATTACAATTTACCGGTGCCAGAATTGAAAAAATTACCGGAAACGGAAAATACATACTAGCGAAAAATTCATTTTAAGTTTTTTTGCAATATTATTGGTGAAATAACCTATAGTAGAAGATAGGTGTTCACTTTATCTACTGTTATGTTTTTATTTTCGGCGATTGTCAACGTTTTTTACTATACGAATGAAATATATTTAATTTTTATCGTCACTTTTAGTAAAATATTTTAATTTCCACCGACCAAAGTTTAATACCGGAATTGTTAATTGATAATCGACGAAAATAAACCATCGAAGGTAGATTTCACTTCCCTGGATTATGAAAATCTAAAAAACAGCAGAAAAATTGAATACCTACCTAACTAGGGTTATTTCACCAATATTGCAAAAAAGAAAATTAAAATGAATTTTTGGTGGCACATATGTTTCCCTTTCCGGTTGTTAGAATCTGGTAATTTTTCAAATTACGGTTCGATAAATTGTAATTCCAGTTGTGCCCAGGTATCGGCTTGCTTTTCCTATCATCCAAGCTCCCCACTGTATTAACTGAAATTTATCTGCCCTTAACCCAGAGACGGTTGCTAAGCTATGAGTGTCTCCCGCTCGCGAAGCTAATTTTCAATTTTTAAAATATTTATTTACTAGCCGACCAAGTTTATTTTAAGTTTAAAAATTGGATGTTTTTATATTAACTACAAATTTTTTGCATGCCGTGTTAACGGTCAACGAAAAGCCTTGAACTTGTTTCGAAATAGGCTCTATCTTCTCCATCTGTGTTGTCTTTGAAATACAATCGCAGCCTATTGCTAATAGCCGTAGTTATATTGCTGGTTAAAAATTGCTCCTGTGAGTTTATCGGTGGCATTTATTCACTTTTTTAGTAGACTACTTTCACCCATGCTAAGTTGTAGGTCTAGCATCACGTCTTGAATTAAAATTAATTGACGTTGTTTTGTTTTTTATATACAATAAGGGAAAATAAAAGACATGGGGCCAAAGTTACCTTTAAGTGCAAATAACTGTTCTTTTCCTTAATTCGAAATTGCTCTGTTGGCATGGTTTCTGCGGCAGCTTAGGAGTTGGTGTTGGTCTTCCAATTTCATATTCGTATGAAAAAGTTTGCAAATCCTTCATAAGCTGTAAAAGCCGCATTCTCGGATTTCTCACAGTTCAAGCTTTTATTTCATTCTGCGATTAGCTTGCAACGACAAAATCCAACAACTTACCTGCCATTTCGCAGTTGTTGGTTGAATTAGATCTTTGCATATCATTTATTGACTTAGAAATATTATAGCTAGTGTCAATCCTTTTTCACCATCCATGTAAGTTTATATTGAGAATGTGACCGTACGTTTGCTTAATAGGATGCAGTAGGGTACAGAGAAAGTTGGTTGGGGTGGCGCATCTTGCCAGGTATTTACCTTGGATTTCCACCTAAAAGTCAACTTAGAACCCTTTATCAGTGGCCCATCTAATATTATTTTTAGCGGTCAGACCAATTTAGGGTTCTCTTTTTGTCCCCTAAGTTTTTGTTGGGCTGGGTAGATGGGCCAGATCGAATTGTTCGTTACATGAATACCATTTGAAGAAAGTCTCTCGAGCGAAAAACTACACACTATTACCTTTAATTCTAGTACAGAACTTTTAGCCAGGAATGGTGAGCTTTAAAGAATTATCAGCAAACTGGAACCTCTCCCAGTCCAGAACTTGTGTAATTGCGAAGCTTTGCACAATCTTTATTATCTTCACGAGCGAGGACTGCTTATGGGGCGAGAGTTAATGCTTTTTCAGGGCAGGGCCTTATTTTAAATTATATAACGATTATATTTATATAAAAGGGATTAAGATACTCATCAAACACAAAATTGTTGGGTATTTGTACGATGAAATACCCGAATATAAAATACACACATAAAAAGTCAACACGTAATATACACTGCATAGTAGCTACGCATTGTCAGCAGTGCCGCAATAGCTCAGTTGGTAAGAGAATTGGCCCGGTAAGCCGAAGATCGCTGGCGCGAATACTGTGCCTACCAAAATTATTCCAAAAATCATGTGTTCGAATTAAGCTTTTAAGTTGCCTGTATCACTATTACCTATATATTCACAAAGTTTATTTTTATAAAGAGGAATTAGTCATAAATAAGTTTTTCGGTTCCTTCGTCTTTGAATGCAGGAATAGGAACAGGAATTGAGTTTTTGCACGAATTCCGGTCGAACCCTTGTACTTATGTATTGTACTATTTGTATGCCTGCTATTCTTTTAACAAATCTGGGGTGAACGAGGGAGGGTATAAAGGGACGGCATACCTTGTAAACAATTTATGGTGTTCAGCTCGTAACTTTTTTTATTTAATTGGCAGGTGGCAAAGCATGATACCTCACAATGTGGCAAATTCGATTATCTTTTGAGTACTTTACCGGATTTTTTAGCTTAAAGCATCGGAAGATTGCAGTCGGCACTATATTTGTAGAGCAGTATGATTACCCCGGAAAAATTTTGATTTTCCTGGAAATGCACGATTACATAACTACCAGGGTGCAACCGGAATTCCGGTTCCGGTTCCGGCATTTTTTCACCTTCCGGTTCCGGTTCCGGTAAATTTTTACCGGATTTAAAAATTCCGGTATTATAATTTGGCCGTTTTCTTAACTTTGCTAATTTAATAAGAATCTTTTTTGAAAGCCACTTGTACTCCGAATATAAGCCATTGATGGTGGATTTCACTTCAGTCTATGATGAAAATCTAAAATACAACAAATAAAATAAATACCTATGTTCGACTAAGGTTATTTCACAAATAATAGAGCAAAAAATAAGATTAAAATGAAATTTTTGGTGATATGCATTTTTCACTTTCCGGTTCCGGTTCCGGTAAAATTTTCAAATTCCGGTTCCGGTAAATTGTAATTCCGGTTGCACCCTGATAACTACCAAGTTGGTTGCACAAAGAGCATAGTTCTTGGAGACAAATTCAAGTTGTTTTCAGCGTTGGGAATAAGTCTTGTTTAGAAATCAAGTATTTTTCAACGCAACTGAGGCGATTCAATTAACCTTTTAAAAAACTTTTTGACTTTTTGGAGATGTGTAAAATTGATATATACCCTCCAGAAACGCACATTTTGAACTGTATTAGCTGTGTTTTCTTCGCGATCTTGATACTACCGGCGGTAATTATGTTACAAGTGCACATTTAAGTTCATCCCATATGGTGTGTAATGCGGTTTCTAATTAAAAATAATACTTTTTTCCAATCAAGTCTTTATTACAAAGCATTATTGCACTATTTAATAAAAATTTAGGGCCAGGTGCAGGGTGGCAACAAATGTTCGAATTCGGCAAAAATTTGCGGTGTGGATTCGGATTTGGTTGTAAAAAAGCTTAATCCAAACCGAATTCAACAATGTTCGACAATATGTTTCTCATGTTCAAGCAATAAAAATTTTAAATAATTTAACGCTTAAAAGTTAAAAGTAATGCGGCTGGCATTACGTTGATATTATTGGACGAATTATAGTTAAATCAAACTCAAATGTGTAACGTGCAAGATTCGGATTACGCAAATTAGCAATGGATTCTGGTTCGATCAAATGGTGGATTTCGAGCCACTGTGGCCAGGTGTCAACCTAAAACACATGTTCCGAAGTCTGTGGTTATTTCAAAATTATTTGTACAAAATAGAAAATTTCGAGATGGATCACATTTTGAAATTTTGGATCCATAACTTTATTAAATTAGACAACCACAGCCCACATATGGAAACTCATATTCCTCAGGCTTTGTTGAGCCTTCAAAAGAGCCCAAATTTGCCTATCTTTTTAAATTTTTTGGTATATTTGTTTTTCGGGGGGATCGAAATTTCCACGCATCTTCTGCCCTCATTGTTAGGTCATTATAGTAACTCAGTAAAACATTCGAATCCTTAACAATTCGCATATGCAATGGATTACCCTATATTTTATGCTACTGGTTTCTCCCTCTTCCCATACCAGAAGTGGCGGAAATTGGCAGTGTAAATGTGAAAACCCTCATCAGCGGAGCGCAGTGCGGCCTCCATGGCTTAGTGGTAGAGCGTTTGCTTAATGGTCTGCAGGCTTGAGAGTTTGAAAACATGCGCCTGCTTTTTCAGCTGGTTAATAAAGCGGTGTGAAGTTTCGACTGTGCCTGCCTAGGCTGGCACGGAGCTACTCTGTGGACTCAATGTTAAATGCCGCAAGGTTGAACACGGTATCCGTCGAAAATCAGGTGGTCGGTTAATGGACGACCTTGGTGAAATCGGGGAATGTAAGCATAGGGGACAAGCTTGTTCGATTCCTTACGCTTTACTTATAATGCATTGCACTTTCTTGTATGCTGTTTACATGTAGGCATGTAGTCGTCGATGAAGGCCGTTGGAGAGGAGGGCTGTGAGGCTTAGTGGTAGAGAGTTTGCGTAAGGATTCGCTGGCTTGAGAGTTTGAACCCACCCCGCGTCTGATTTTCCAGAAATGTAAAAAAGGCCTGATGTCCCGATCGTTACCTACCTGGACGACAATGCTAGCTATTGTGATGTTACCAGTGTATAAACTTACCATTATCTGCTGCGCTTCTTAGCTATTATTGACTTTGTGTTATGTGTTAACTTTTCACATGCGTGTGTGTTTGTTTACATTCTGGAATTTTGTCGGGCACTTTCCTAGGTCCACGTTTGATTAATTTCATATTTTAGCATTTTAAAATCTAACGTTTAGATTTTCTACTATATTATTTCAGCTTGGCGGCACAGTAAGCTCCACCAGTATAACTTTCGTTGTATATGTGCTAAAAGGAGAGCGTTTAGTATTGAACATTTAGCGATATGAAGTTATGGGACATTAAGTTTTATTTGAGTTAATAATTAATGTACTATGAAGAGCTCGTCATGGACGACGATGGGAGCACTGAAAATGGTCCATCTACTAGTGAACAAGATACAGTGATTAATGAGGTATGTATTATATACTTGTAGCAATATCCTGGTGTTGCTTTACTTTTTATAGTAGTAGTTGAGCTTTTTCCAGTTTTGATTTCGCCAGTCCCGTAACCCGGAGAAGAAGAGGAATATTTTTAGATGAGGCAAGGTAGTGTAACATTTTTTCGACGCTGTTGACAATTTTTTTAGCTCGGGGAGTGAATATGTCGTAGCAGGGGGCGGCGCTGCCATAGTCCCCTCTTAATTTGCAGGAACTGTGAAAGTTTAAATGACCTTGAATATCTATTTTAGTGTATTCTGTGTAATATGGTGTTCTTTATGTTTCAGGTAGATGTGTATTTATCGAAGCAACTCCAAAATAATCTATATTTATTACAGGTATATAGGGCTATTTGCTTTGCCTTTCTTACGTTAACTGTGCAATTTTGTAGCTAATGTAGTCTAATATTTATATATGAATGCACTAATGGAGTGATATATATTTGCTGACGCCGGCATCAAACTATTTATATGGAACTTGCAAAGCTCAATTATAGAGCAGCTTGTTTGAATTTATGAACCAGTATCTGTTAGGACTGGGCTAAAATGTTTACGTATTCGAGTACATATGATTTATTTTAGCACAATTTGCGTCCTAAAGAAACTTCTCAAGGCGTTGATGCAGTAGAAGCAAGAATAAAACGTCAACAAATGCTTGTAAACAATACAATTGTTTATCTCTTTGAATTATTTGAAGTTTTACTAACTTAGTGTGATAATTCAATATTTAGTGTAACTTTTGTAAATATGTCGCGCGGATAGTTTGAAGGTTGAAAGCATGGAAAGGAGAGGTATGAAATAAAAGCTATTGAGTGATTAGGGCAGCGTTTCTATTCATCTGTGATGAGAAGTTTCGAATTTTACCTGATTTAGTGTCTCCGCGGTGAGCAATAATTGTTCTAGTGTTTCGCAACTATTGTTTGATTTCAACATTGTAGCTTGAATTAAAAGTACAACTGGATACACAGAGCAATACGTACGATGCACAACAAGCGCAGCAAATGGCGCACAGCTGTTCACGGAGTGTGTTCGAGGCTCTATATCCCGGGTTAGTTTGAAATTAGCGATGTACCGATACCAGGGTGCAAAGCGGAATTATATTATATCACAGGGGTGGGCGGTCTCGGTTAAAAGCCGAGACCGAAATCGAAATCGTGACCGAGACCTGACTGTCGAAATCGGGTAAGAAAAGTCTCAGTCCATTTTTGGTTATCACCAAAAAATTAAAATTTTCAAAATACTATTTCTAATGCTTTTTCGTAGTTTTTTGTTTTTATGGTTCTTTTGTATTTTTCATAGCATTTTTATGTTTGTTCAGAATATGTGCTCGTAATTATTGCTTAACTATGTATGAAATTTCATATTTTCACAGAAAAATTTTATTCATCCACCATCGCTTACTTCAACAATACAGTCATACATTTGCTGCATCCTGAACTTCTGGTCTCGGTTCCAAACCACCGAGACTAAAAAAGCGAGACCGAGACCTGCAAATAGCGAGACTTACCGAGACCGAGACTCCCATCCCTGTCATACCGGAATCGGAACCGCAATTTTATACCGGAATTGTAACCGGAATGGGAACTGGTAATTATGTGACCGTACGGATAATTTGTATTGACAAATATAATTTTCATTTAGGGCGTCTGTTCGCAGGCAACAATTTTCAAATGGTTGAATGAACAAATTGTCGATTTTTTGCTTCTATAAAGCTAAACTACAATCAATTATTGATGTTAACTCATCGAAAGCCATTTAATAGATAAATAATACAGAATTTTTGTGCAACGTGTACAACCAGTAAGATTAAAAATAAAACGTCAAAATTTTGATTCGGATTGATTGCACATCGATATTTCAAATGCTTAACGGTATGTGCAATTTAGGTGTAAAATGTTTGTGTGACGTAACTGACATAACTCTATGTCGAGCCTAGATCTGTGCTAAATGGGAGGTATCTTACATGCAAAAGCAGGTAATAACACCTATTCTACTACCCAAGTTCTAAGAAACTGGCGTTAAACTTCCATAACCGCGTGATGAATCTGGACTCTGAAACTATTCGATATTGAATTCAGCATCATGTGAACACCGTATAATCTATGTTTAAATCAGAGTTTTACCGGATATTATGCTCCGGCAAAAAATGGACATCCGGACCGATCCAGTATTCTACACTGCCTGATATTTATTGCTGAAAAGTATTACATAATCTCATAACTCTGTATTATAATGTTATTTATGACCGAAATCACAGCGTTTCGCGGTAATCTTAGTTCAAAAGACTCCCATGAAAAATTTACAATATACTATAGAAGGTACTAAATTAGCGTGGTTAAGTTTAACATTTTGTTGAAATATGCACTTAAATACCTGGCTCCAGCTTAATTCTCTTTCAATTTCCCTCGCTGGTTTATAGGAGTGTACCTGATTACGAAACTGTAATGTCGCTTTTTATGTTTGAAAAAATCTACTAAAACGTACTGTTGTCATGCTATAATATTGGATTCTGGATGTTGAATTTTAAGGACAAAAGCTTAAAATAATCGGTGTTATCAAAACCGGATAGTAAACTTTGTGTAAAGGAACCAGAGCGATATAGAGTCTAAATTTGCGCACTGTTGAATGTATTCGAGCGGTGCAAAAATGTATTTATTGATTTAAGATTGGTTGTTGACGTGGATTTTTTTATTTTATGTCATTGCCCAGTCTTGCCTTGCCCGGAAATGCAGTCGCTGTAAAATATTTAGTATTTCCAAATGTAAAACGCAGTTTTGCGATATGCGGGAGCATGGCCGTAAATATCCGGTACCCGCGTTAGTTTATGCCGGAACTGGATACGGATGTCGGCTTTTGCCGGATATTAAACTGGATATCCGGTCGATCGCTGAATATATTATTTTAGTGTAAAAGGAATTAAATACATTACAATTTATTTTAGTGGTCGACTTGATTGTATGCTGTTGTCAAATGCGCCGTCTGCTGGATTGCATCATAACGCGCACGCTATTGGTTATTTGAGAAATGGTATGTTCTACTTTATAATTTGAATCTTTGAGAGGGTAAATAACCTCGGGTAAAAGTAATATTTTTGAGCTCAGATCAAAATGGTTCTGTTTAGTGCTAAATTTCTCTTCGCCAAAGTTTGGAAGGGATATGTCACTCTTCCTTTCATTGTATGCGCTCCTGGTTGCAGTTGATAACATTTGGGATTTGATCTTGCTATGAACAGACGCATGAATATTTTTATTGTTCAAGTGCAGGCAACTAACTGTAGTTCTATTTGTCGAATAGATATTGCTACTGTTTTGTATGTTTGTAGTAGATTAACAGAAGTAATGATTAGGAGGTTTTATCCAGTGAAAAAGATTGGACTGGGACAATAGAGTTCTTAGTTGTGTATAACAATACTGAACGTCTTGAATGAAAGCGGCATCACAATGTAATTTGTATTTTTGCAGTATCAACTTGTTCAAAAAGTTTATCAGCATTTTTTATGTTTGTGTCTTGTAGGTCGCTTATACTTAAACCCGCTTTCAAGCATAGTTCAGTTGAAACCAACATTCCCGCATTTCACATCGGATGATTCTGCGTTGAAGACGCGTGATGATCGAGGTGAGTCATCCAAGGGTTTTCCGTATTTTTGGGACAGAGTTTCAGTTGCGTTTAATTTTGCCAGCTGAAACGGAAATGAATCGTCTAATTTGAACAGCATTGCTGTTTGAAAACTAGGATGCTAGCAAGAGTACCAGTTTGAACAAAGCATTATTAACTATAACTACGTACTGGCAATTTACTGTATGTGCTTCAGGGATTGTATCTGATTTAAAAATATTTTGATACCGGTCATTGCATCTACGAGACCGATTGCAGCAAGTAAGTACCGCAAGGGAATGTTGCAAACAATTTTGGAGAGGTCGTGATTTGATTTCAGCAGCTGCAGAGTCTTCGGCATCAGAAGGCGAAAGTGATCTTACTGGTGACATGGCGATTAATGTTCGTTTTGCAAGAGAAGAAACTGCAGAAGCGAAGAAAAAACGCGTGTCAAGCTTTCAGTATCAACAGCGGGTCAATAATGAAGAACCATGGCGACAACTGGCCGTCCACGACGAAGAGGTACGTACTAACTGAACTACTGGCCATGAATTAAGATATAGATGCCTTGGTATTTCATACTCGTGTAGCACCTATTTCCAATTAATAAGTTTTGTATTTATCGTACCAGTAAATGGGAAGCTAAACAACAAATATTGTAATATTTTGGGCCATTTTCAGATGTGCGGTGGTTGCTGCAGTTTGTTTGGAAACTTATTACTAACTGGAAATAATTGCTATACACAGTAAAGAATATGATTTTGTGTTTTAAAAATTTGTAGATTTTAGAACTTATTTGTAACTACTTGTAAAATATGGTTGTTGATGTCTATTTTATTAAGCTTTAGCAGCATTTGTAGCTATTTTTGAAATTCATTTCGGATGCTGGATAGTAATAGCGTTTGCGACCCTAGTACAGATTTACTAATTTAATTCTATTTCCGATGTATCAAAATTTAGATTCAGTTTCTGCGTAGTATTTTTATAGGCAGATGAATCGTGTTTGCGCCGTGAAATGTTGTTTTGTGAGCCAAGCACTTCGAGCGCTTTTGGCGAGCTCAATGCAACACCGCACAATGTTATGAGGGCCCTAGCACCGGAGCCAGAAGAGCACGAGAAGTAAGGAAATATTTTAGTGTTGTTTATTGCTTCGCTAAGCAGAAAATGAATGATATAGGCTTTCAATCGGTAAGTACTCACCAACTATACTATAATTGAGCTCAAAATACGTGATACTTGATTCATTTAGCCCGGAAGCATTTCCAGGAAAATTTTTTGCAATACGGCTTACGTTATGTGCTACTATGCAAGCTCATAAAGCTATTCACGCATAACAGAATAATTGCTAATATTATCTACGCTGCGGAGAAACAGTGCTTGAACTAGCTATAAAATTACAAATTGCTGAAATACAGGTGTGCTTGTGTTCGAGCTTTTGAAGCTTAGCTCATTTTGACCATCATTCACTGTTTGCGTAAAATTTTCCGACGACATTTTGTTCTAGGTCGATACCTGCTTTGCCTAGCAATACGATTTCGTTAACAAAACTACGCACATTGCCTTTACAAGATCAGATTCGTGCCTTAATGCTTAATGGTGCGCAAACATTTTGTATTGATTTGGTTTTGAGCTTAAATTTGCTAAAACGCTTTACTGGCGGTCTTTTGAGTCGTGGCGAAGTTTCAAATCGTGCAAGCTTATTTTTGTTAATTTCTTAAGTGAACGTTATTCTGTTACCAAACTTTCAATTATTGCCAGTTGCAACTGCAAATTCTCACTGCAAAAACTAGCGCGTGTGAATAGGGCTTTTATAAACAGAGTTACCTGCACCGTGGTTAAGAAGTAATACTGTTTGGTTCTGTTTTAGTTAATGTTATTCAATTTCGTAAATTGGTTTCCCTGCTACCTGCGAATATTGACGAAACAACAATTGTGACAGCTGTTCAACAGTTTGCTGTCCTTGTACGCGGTTGTTGGGTAGTGAAAAGTGATTTGATATATCCGAAAGATTCAACCAGTGCAAAAACTGCCGTTAGCTGTGATTTGTTGAGCAAAGCTAGGGATTATGCGGTAAGTGGATGATCCCTGAGCCAACGATATTCAATACTCAAATTTGTATTGTAGAATCGTGTAGCGAAACGTTTATTTAGCTGTGTAGCTTCAGTGGTTACTGCAATGCGCCGGCAGTTCGAGCGTCATTGGTTCACACTCTGCCGCAGTCACAGTAACTTTTATGTAAAACGAACTATGTGATACTGCATTAACGTCGATTAACATAGTAGTTATACAGGCGTATCTGAGAAGTATTTTTGCATTATGGCATGTTGCTTTCAGCTGTATCGGTTTACACAGAAACCAATTATAACACGGAAAGATGTCTCGGAATTTTTAAAGGTAAAAAATTAAGTATTTTATTTTATTCAGATTTGTTATCGTAGCTCTTTTGAATTATAAATTGGTTGAATTTCTTGAGTTGACGTTTTTCACCTGTATGGTTACTACAATTTCTGGCTTATTTAATGATAGGTGGTCAGAGTGACCGCTAAAGTGCTACTTAAACAATGTTGAATGTTTCTTTAGCGGATTTGGTGCGCTATGAAGTGTTTATAGTTTATGTAGTAATATCCAGCGTGCTTGTTTTGTATGTTTATTTAAATATTTATTGTTTGCAGATTCCTGCTGACGACCTTACTGATATAATGAACCAAATTGCAAAGTTTCGCATGCACAAAGGATGGGAGTTTATATGTGATGTTGATACAGATTTCATTGACAGGTGGCTGAATATGTAGACTTATTTATTAGCCTTTTAACCGCTTTTTGATTTCAGTAGGGACTGTTTGGACTGAAATATGATAGATTTTGTGGGTTCTTTTTTTATTTTTAAGTGCAGCACATTAGTATTAATCCGATTCTGTCTCTGTCATCGTGTATGTGTTATAGTAATTTTGTTATTTTGATTATGTTGGCGTTTTCAGGTTTCCTCAAGTTTTGCAGCGACAAAATGCGTTGTGGAAACACGTTTATCAACAATTTAACACGTTTTTAGCACATGTCGGGCGTCAAAGGCGTCTTTCTGGTGAGTGAATTTTATATAAAGCCCTATTCACACGTGCAAGTTTTTGCAGCAAAAACTTGCACGTGCACCTTGCATGTGCAAGTTTGGTCAAAAAACAGATTAAATAAGGATTGCATCGCGATAAAAACTTTTTCAAGTCAAGAAATTTCGAGTATAACCTTCTTTGCGCATGAATGTTTTTTACAACCGAAACTTACAGCTGCAAGTTTTTTGAAAAATTCATTCAAAGAACTTGCAGCTGCAAGTTATTCATGATTAATATCTGCGAAGAATTACTTCGTAGCAGGGTGCAACCGGAATTCCGGTTCCGGTTCCGGCATTTTTTCACCTTCCGGTTCCGGTAAATTTTTACCGGATTTAAAAATTCCGGTATTATAATTTGGCCGTTTTCTTAACTTTGTTAATTTTTAAGAATCTCTTTTGAAAGCCGCTTGTACTCCGAATATAAGCCATTGATGGTGGATTTCACTTCAGTCGATGATGAAAATCTAAAATACAACAGATAAAATAAAACCTATGTTCGACTAAGGTTATTTCACAAATAATAGAGCAAAAAATAAGATTAAAATGAAATTTTTGGTGAAATGCATTTTTCATTTTCCGGTTCCGGTTCCGGTAAAATTTTCAAATTCCGGTTCCGGTAAATTGTAATTCCGGTTGCACCCTGCTTCGTAGGTATGAATAATCCTGCAAGTCGAATTCATTTATCATTCATTGGCTAAACTGATAGATTACAGGTTATGTTTGATATATATTGCAGTGGTCTGCAAATTATTCACATAAATTCATGTCAAGATTCAGAATGAAAGTTATGATTCTTTACAAATACTTTCAGCTGCAAGTATTTCGTGCAAGTTGCAGCTGCAAGTTCTCGCAGTAAAACTTGCACGTGTGAATAGGGCTTAACATTATTTTTTATTGTTTGTGTTTTGGTTATTTGTTTATTTTGTATTTTTCAAGTTCTTATTTAGCCATATTCTGCGTTGATAAGTTGTTGAATACTTTTTACAACATTTTGACCTCGAGGTTTTCAATAAAAATTTCTGCTTGCCGAATTATTTGATGTTGCCAGTCCAGGTTGGGCTATGGGATGAATAACACGAATGAAAACTGTTTATATCAGAATTTTAACATTTGTACTGACGTCTGTTTTTATCTCCAAAGTGGACTTAAGTCATATCTGCAACGAAGCCAGTGTCAGTTTTTGGAATTGTTTTGCTTCATTGTTTGTTTTACGGAGTTCGAAAACTTAAAACTTGTAATTTATTGTGATTGTTGTAGGCAATTCGATGAAATCATCCCCTCGTGCCCGGAGGCGTACTGGGTCGCGCTCACTGTCATCTGATGGCGAAAGTATCCCTGAACGTCGCCGCCAGCGCTCAGGGGCCCAAAGTCCATCAGTTCGGCAACAACCTCCCATTGGCCAATTCGCTGATCACGCATCGAAAAATAATCTCTACAACAAAGCTGGCGTTCCCTTGTCTCCAGTCAAGACTTCTGCACCTGGTTTGCCGGCAAACAGTTTTGCAAGGCAGAGTCATGTCAATAATTGTATTAGCCCGACCGTGAAAGATGGTATGGGGCTGTCTATGATCTCTGGAGATATTAAACCAAATGTGCTACACGTTGAGTTGAAACGATTTTTGGGTGTGCAATTCAATGCTAGACCTGTGTTGCGTTTGCGAGAAATTAAGGGAGCGTTGTTGTTGGCGTCAACAGAGGCACCTGCAGATCATGTGTTCAGTACGAGTACGATAACCGATGAGTTGTTACTGCATGTTGTCAGTGAGATCGGCGCTGTACGGTTTCAAGATAAACGGGTTAGTTTGGTAAAGGGGATAGGGGACCGTTCAGCTGGTGGATCAGGATAGGGCGTGAGGGATACAGCGGTTCTGAAAGCAGGGGGTTGGAGAAAACGCTTGGACTGGATGGAGGATGACTGCGTGTTGTAAGTGAGAAATTTGCTGTACTGTTTCAAGATAACATGGTTAGTTAGGCGGATTAGGGAGCGGAGAGTTTTGGGGTGCACGGAAGAGGTCAGAGGATAGGGGTGTACGTTCGTCTGACTGTACTGATTTGAGTAATTTGTCTATAGCAACTTGGTTTATAGATTGAAGGGCATAATTATTGCTGAGTGCGCAAAAAGTTTGATGGGAAAATTTCGGCCGTTAGTCTGAGTCGCTATAGAACTATAGAGCTGTATATATTAATAAAACTGGACTGCCCGTGATATGTGATTTAGTGTACGTAATGTTTGTTCTGAATCTCCTAAAATTTTGTAAATTTTTTGTATTTTAGGTAGCTGAACCAACGTTTGCCTTGAGCCATACTGGTGATTGGCAAGAGGTTATTTTTTATTTCATTTATTTTTGTCTTCACAATAACGTAATCATGTTTAGTTTCAAATAATGCGTGTAGTTTTACCGGGTACAACCAGAGTTCCGCCTGTGGCAGCGGGAACAAATCTTGTTTGTATGTCAATAGTCATGCTTACACTAATTTGGTCTACTTGAGTATTTCTAGAATTTTCGTCTAAAGTGCAAGCAACGTCTGACGAAAAGTATAAACATGTAGAAACTGATTTCAGCTTAAAATAAGATTCTCAATAAAATGTTTCGATATTTCAGGTACGACAAGTTGTCATTAAACTGCTTCACGAAATCCAAAGATTTAAATTTTCTCATTTCAAAGCGGTCTGTCTGGAGACTATAACAAGTGTGCCGAACGATGTAGAACTTAAAAGGATCCTTAAGGTATCGCTTCACTGTAAATTCGGTCCATATTGTCACTTTGAGGGATGTGCCGTGGTTCCGCGGGACTGCAGAAGAGCAACGTTTACGCCTTAAACTATTTTTGTTTAGTAAGCTTATACTAACATTACGCCCCTCAATGTAACACTGGCCATAAATTTGTTCGCTGTGGGTTAAGGGAAAACAAAATATTCAAAACATTTTTATGAATCAGGGGTTGACACTGAAGTTTTATCGTGGGCCGCTGGAACTAATGTAACAGCGCATGGAAGAGCGGCAATAATGAGGTCTCTGAACTCTACAGAAGCCAGTCCCATTTCTAGTTATGGTGAAGTCGAGCAAACTAAATTCTACCTTCCGAGCTGTTTCGGAGTTGATTAAATAATTTCCAAATTCCAGCTCTTGAGTATAAACTGTAAGTGTATCCTTGAAAATTTTTCATTATTCGTTGACTTTGAATAAGGAATGCTACAGCTTATTCTATTTTTAGGATTATTGTACGCTAAAAGGAAATACGTACTGTTTATTGGGCTCGTGATATCCGGGCCGCTGTTTCGTGGCTGGCCGGGGTTGTGGTGAATACGCGATTGGTAAAGATTAAAGAAGTTTGAAGGCCGAATTAGTGATATGTATGTTGGAATATCATATAGCCGGTTGCAAAGTCGAGTTAGTAGCAGTTCGTATGAATTTTAATGTATTGTGTATCATGATAACTTTCCAAGTAAATTGTGTACATGAAGCGTGGTTATGTTGTTTGAGCAGTTTGCGTAATGCCGTTTTTTGAAAGTCGTCTGCTTGGGGTTTGCCGGCAAAGGCTGGTGACTAACATGCGCCGTTTTATGATTTTTTGGTGCTGTGTCGGATATTTTTGTGTTTTAACCACGTGACTCACGGCTCAACGTGGGCCGGGTAAGAAAATTTTGACATAGATAAGGAATTTCAAAAGCCCGAGTAGGAATTTGCGATTCTTCACCCACCTGGAATTTGCAATTCTTTACCAACGTAGAATTTGGATAACAAACGTTATTCCCGTCAAATTCTGGCTTCAGCTCAGCTTGTTGATAATCGGCCGCGGTATTTTTTAAGCGGGTTGCACCGTTCGAAGTTGCTTACTAATAAAGTTTCTTGTGACTTACACCAAGGTCAAGCGATTATGTCGTAATAAATTTTTCCTGACCATAAAACAGTGATTATGTGGGTCGCAGGTAAAGCAATTTTGCGCAGGTATATTCGCGGGTAAAAAATTAACCCCTTCTCACATTGAGTTGCCCATAGGCAACTCAGCGCAGTGTATATACGTTAAATAATATATATCGCACAGTGGTTAACAATTGCAACACGTATACATGGTACTAAATCACCACAAGACGTGAGAGCCCCCTGGGGCTCTATCGTCAAGCTCCTATAGCTGAGTGGTGATGGTATACGCCTCCCACTCCAGTCACTGAAGTTCGAATCCTGGCATAAAAGTAGGTCTCAGGGGAAATAGAAAATATTCATGTGATAAAGGGTTAACTTCCGCGGAAATTTTAGATTATTGTTTACTTACGCTTTGTTATAGTTATCCTGTACGCAGTGGCTTACGCTTAGGAATATGCTGGTACATCACTCAAGCTATTGGCCGATTTTAGATGCAAAATACTTTATTTACACATGCAACAGAGCAAAGTTATTGTGAACAACGGATACGTTTTTTATGTTTAATGAGTTCTTCGTTAAATACCCTAAATAGTATTGTTTTTAAAAGATTTGATTAAAATTTTGAGGCTATTTTAATATTTTAACAAAATTTGGCAAAATTATGTCGCTGGAATCTCAAGAACAAGCACTGACCGCAACACCGAGAGAAATTAACGTGACTCGGTTTGTGGAAGATAAAGCATCTGAAATTGCTGATTTGCTCGCAGTTATCGATAATCCTTCACTTCCGAAGGGTGAAGTTACTCATGGAAAACGGACTCCGATGCAAAGGTTTCCTAGGCATATGCGGAGACGTGCTATGAGCCATAATATCAAGGTAAGTAAGCACCCATTCGTTTCGGTCAATATTACATTTGGGTGGTTAGCACAGCTTAACATTGGCTTGTTTCTCAATAAGGTAATTGTGAAGTACAAGCAGTGTATTGATAGACTTTAATTGTAGTTTACACACCCTTAAATCGTAAGAATAGTAATTATTAATTAAATTTAAAGCGTATATACTTGATAATCAGGGTGCAACCGGAGGTGAAAAATACCGGAGCCGGAGCCGGAGGGCAACGAAACTTGCCGGAGCCGGAGGTGAGGCAAAATTAAGTAGTAAAAATGATGGCTAATTAGTTAATTTTAGCCAATATCAGCAAAATGTTTTGAAGTTGTTTGGTTTCACGCTAATTTTTTTGCCAAATTTCGGCAATTCTTTCATGAAAATTGTGACAAAAGTAAATCGAAACGCGCTAAACAGATAAGTTTAGGAAAATTATGCAAAATTTTACTACCGAAATTGCCGGGACCTCCGGAAAAATTATACCGGAGCCGGAGGCCGATTTTCTGCCGGAGCCGGAGCCGGAAGCAGACCTCCGGTTGTACCTTGTTGATAATATATGTCTCGGATATGTTTGGGCGCTGTGTGTTGATTGCACGCGCACAGCTTGCCATTAGATGCTCATAATACACTTTCTAAAAATGTCAAAACTAATTTTTGAAATGTTGTTTTTATAATTTTAGCGTTATCCCCGATCCAAGCAAACCGATCCATTCATCGCTGGCTCAGTCAAAGCGACCAAGCATCGACGAAAACCACCGAGTCGGTATTATAGAAGGCGTCCAAGACGGCTGCTACAAGCGTATATTCGACGTCAACGTAAATTCAAATGGCTTGAAACGCATATTTGGCACGCTAAACGTTTTCATATGACGAATCATTTGAGGTATGTCAGGTGGTTCGGAACCATCCATGCTGTGACATAGGGTATACACTAGGGATGTGTTGATTAATCGGCATTGGATAATAATCGGCAGTTTTCGTGAGTATCGGCATCGGCACTGCAACAAAATTGCCGATTCTTTGCCGGTACTTTTTGCACATAACAGTCAGTTGAAGTGCTGTCAATTTAATTTCTGGACGCATATCAGTGTGTCTGGTCCGGAAAACTACTATCTTTTTTGCGGTTGTGTTTGAAAAAATTAATTGAAATAAACCGTTCGTATAAAATTATAATCGTTTAAGATGGTTAATGTAGGTATCCTATCTGTTTATTATGCATTGTGTACTAAAGTTGGAATTGGCATCGGTTCGACATCGGTAAAATTTCAAAATATGAATCGACATCTGTATCGGCATCGGCAAAAATTATGGTATCGGCCACATCCGTAGTATAATCTTGTTGTAGATGGGTTATAGCAAGGTATTTAGAAACGGGTGGTTGCGGTTTACAATAATTTTGTCGAAACAGCCGGAGTTGTGCTACCAACTGGAAAGTCCATACAAGGTTGTGACAAAAATTCCAAAGGAAGGTGCTTAAATTATTAATAAATTCAACATCGATTGCAACCTGGTGGGCAACTATTAAGATTTTTGTAGTGATGATAAGGCAAAAATTTATTGTGACATTGGGTATGCAGGTTGCATTGCGATATACTTCACTTTACCGGCGCCAGCCGGCAAAACCGCAAATCCTTATTATATAAAAGATGTAGGTTAAGTGAACGAATAGACATGTAGGTGTCTCGTTATACCAGGGGGTAAAATATGCAAATTTTAGGGGACTTGAAGGGATTCGATATAACTTTAAAGCTGAGTAACAATTTTGTTCGATGCATAGGAAGGCTGAGTATTCTGGGCCATTGCGGTTATAGCAGATCTTAAAGTCAGCCATATGTACGACAATACAGGCATAGATTGAATATTTTTCATGGGGCGTTCGCTCATATTTGGAAGGTCGCTGGAAATTAAGATATTTCACTAAAAATGAACCAAAAGAGTATTAAAATGAATTTTTCGGTGGCATGTATTTTTCATTTTCCGGTTCCTGTTCCGTTTCCGGTAATTTTTTCAAATTTCGGTTCCGGTTCCGGTAAATTGTAATTCCGGTTGCACGCTGGTTTTGGATATTTGGCTGTTTCAGTGGATATCGTTTGCCCATCCGAGCGACCCAGCGCGGATTTCGGGCAACAGCTCGCGATATTACCCGGCATTCCGTGATGTGGGATATCTCTTATCAGAGTTGCATCGAAATGCAAGGTCCTGTTCAATTGCTTACATCCCGGCTGAAGCTACTTGTTTCGTCTGCGGTAAGTACAAGCTTTGCCAGTGTCGACACTGTTGTGAATCAACGGGTAGGCGAATGCATCATTTATAAAAGAGAACCAGGATACCCGTTTGGGGTCATAGGGCCTGTTAGGTTTGTTTGGAAACCGCTGTCACGCGACCAGTCACGTGATCAGCACATGATAAGAACGTTGTGGATATGGGTGCCAGCTGAAATTCACGTGGACATCGTGGGAGAGCTAGTAAAGCTGTTCGAGTTGAGCAAGGTGTACCAGGATGAGAATGAAACGCTTTCTTGTGGTCTAGGACAGCTTTCGGCCAGTGACATGGACGGAGTGGGCCATGTTCGGTGTGGTGGACGGGAGTCAATGCGAGAAAACATGGAAAAACAGACTACTTCCGGTCAAGAGCGATCCAAGAAAGCCCAGAGGCTAAACCAGTTTGCTGAAATTGAGAGCAGCAAGAGTTATCGTGAGTTTCGGTTGAATACTGCTGTCAATGCAGAATGTTGTTGGCAAAATCAAGCTGAACATAGGGAAATCCTGAAACTGAGAAGCTATAAGGATCGGCTGGTCCATTTTAGACTTGTTGGACCCAAAAGTGGGTTGGTGTTGCAACGATGCCTTAAACCGATTGATAAGGATTTTGTCGCACACGTGCGATCTGGAGAGAGTGAACGTAATAGGTGGGTGTTGGAATGCGATGATGAGACAGAATTAACTGAGTGTCTAGAAAAGGCTTCCAAAGCGTGGGAGACAGTTAGTTCGTGTACGCCAGGGTCTTTGGTTGATGGAGGGTTCGCGATGAATTTACTTGTCACAGATCCAAGGACTATCCATAGTCATCGAAAGCAGAAACTGGAACTTAGCGGACTGCGTGGAATTTCCAATTTGGGAGAATCTGTAACTACAGCGGACCGAACAGATTTGGTCGAGTGCAACCGGAACCTGGTACATATCTGGGATAGCGAAGCAAGGAAAGCTGCACTGGAGCATCAGACGTCGTCTGGAATACTACAAACACGATTAGCTGAGGCGAAGCAAAATTGTGGGGTTTCTGGCCAGGTTAAAGATGAGGTTGCGGCTGAGCTAACGTCTGTTGTGCCTGTTATGGTGGTCCATAGGAAAGGTATATCTGTCTCTGGCGCACCAACTAGGACAGGACACACGTGTCCGTTAGGGTACGCCTCTGGGTGGGACCTAATCGTACCCGCTGGGTGGGGCCTAGCGTTTTGGAACGCGATGAACTACGCGACTTGTCGCGCAGCAGGACTTCAAGCCGCAAAGTTTGCAAATTTCACCGCTAGTCGTCTAGCGTTTCCGCTAGCGTGGCCAGATTCACCGGCAGGGATGGCGTATAACGCCAAGGCACGCGCAGAGCGAGAGCAATCACTGCTGAAACGTCCGTCTTTAAAACGGCCGAATTTTGTAAGGCTTAAATCGGTGGCGCCGTCACAGTTGCCGTTTGCCCAACTTGTTCGCGAATGGTCGTCGTCAACTTTGGTTTCAACGGGTGCACTACAAGCGAATAAGTTGGCAAATGTGGGGGAAGGCGTAGAAATAAAACACCCAGAAGCAGTGGAAATAGCTGACGCAAGGGAAAGGGTAGAAATGAGGGACTATAGGGCTTCGGAAAGTGTGGATATGGGAGATCTTGAGTGTTTGGAAAGGATATCGAGAGAATTTGATGCACAGGACAAGGCTGGATTTTTTGTTCTCCGTTGTCGCAGGATGTTGCGCGAACTTGAAAAGCTGCTGAATGCTTCTGTAGCGGATTTCGGACGAAAGAGGTTGGATTGGAGTACCCAACTGGAGATTTGGCGAAAAGATCACTTCCTCGATGCGGCAATGGTTCCCGTTGAAGTTTCGTGTTGTGGACGTGGGAAACCACAGCGGTATGCGATGTTGTGTGTGCCTGTTAACGAAGATCTGACCTCTGTGTGGGATAGGAGTACTTCTAAACGACAGCAGTACAGACAGGGCGTTTCAGAGATCAGTCAGAAGAAAATAGCCGTATCCAGAAGAGAAGAAACGCGAAATCAGAAAGAAACTGAAGTTACGGACAGTAGCGAGAAAGGTTCGGGTAAGGGTAAATCGAACCGACGGGCTGGGAAAGAGTATGTACAGTTGGGGGCTGGGGCAGGTGGGAGTGATGATGATGAAGAACAAAGTGGCGAATCAGAAGACAATTTGATGGAAAAATTATTTTTTGAAAAAGATAAAAAGAAATTGCGAAAACAGAAGCAGAAAGCGAAACAACGCGCTCGGAAAAAAAAGAGACCAAATTCAGAACATCGAGACACTGCCAATGGTGCTATGACTGGGAAACGACATGGTAACTGTGGAAGTGCGGGAGCAGTGTGTGACCTTGCGAAGAAGGTAACCAAATCAACTCTTGAGAAGGGTAAATCTGAAAGTACGAAGGGTGGTTTGGATCAAGCAAGCGAAATGAACAGAGGTCAGCAACGCGAAAAGATACAGCAGTGGACTTTATCGCCTGAAACTCGAGACGATGCGAAGAGTGAGGAACCAGCAATCAAAGTCAGCAGAAAAAGTAACGAATCAGCAGCACAAGACAAGTCGAACAGCAAGGAATTAGCAATCAAAGATAGTAAGAAAATCAGCGAGCAAGTAATCGAAGACAACTTGAAGAGCACCGAAACAGCAATTAAAGACAACACGAAAAGCAAGGAACCATCAACCAGCCATAGTCCGAACGGACAGAAACCAGTAGCCAAAGACTGTATCAATGGCATAGAACCAGCAATCAAGAATAACAGGAAGAGCAACAAAAAAGCAACGAGAAATGGTGCGAAGGCAGACAGCTTGGAGACTTGTTTTAATGACAATATTCCCACGGTTCGGTATAGTTGTATGCGAGAAATTGCAGGATACGTTGTTGATGGTGATTATTCGTTTGCAATCGCAGGGGGTAAAGCAATCGGATTTGTGCCGTTTCCAGCTTTGATTAAGCTGATGGTTGTGAGCGCAGACCAAACGGTGGTTAAGGATGGTAGAACCAAGGATTGGTGCAAAGTACTAGTGCGCAATTGCTCGTCACCGCATTATAGACTTGGATCTGTTCGGATTATAACAGATGTTTTTTCGCAAGTGTAGGATGCCACTCCAGCTATGACAACAGATTTAGTGATAATGATTCATTTCGGAAGGATGTTATTTTTGAAATTTTGTCGCTTGTAAGAGACTTATAGCGGGAGGAATTCATTGTGACTCGGTACAACATTAAAGCCAGATAGTGATCTAGCATTTCGGACTAAAAGCTTATGAATTTCGATATTCGATAAGTTGTAATTTTAACGCTTACAAAAGTGTGTAAGTTTGTTTCAAATATTAAAAAATGTTTAAATTTATTACCAAGGCCCGTATACTCAAATGTATATAGCACCTTAATTGAGCACATTTTTCACATTTTTGATGTGTGATAGTTTTCGTGCCAATTTTAAGATCCGCAATTGCAGCCAATGTAAAGAACAAGGGCAGAACAGTATTATAAGCATATTCCTAAACCTAAGAATAAGCCTAAGCCTAAGCCTAAGCATGAGCATATTCCTAAGCATAATGAGCATATTCCTAATCCTAAGCCGAAGACAAGCGAAAAAATTAGTCTAAAGCTTAAGCTTACTCTATTGCAGTCCCACAGAAAAACGTTTCGCCTCTGATCTTTACATGGTCCGGTGCTATAAGCAATTGAGAATGTGGTCCATGAGATATGAAATCGGTCAGCGTTTACGGTGGCATGGTTTTTTTTTCTTTATCTGAAAGACTTATTGTTGAATTTGAATTTGCATACATATACGGGCTTTGTATTATATAAAGAGTGCAAGGTTTAGGCTAAGCAGTGTTCTGCGTTGTTCAGTATAGTGTAATTGTACCTGAGATAAGTTTGTAAATAATAAAAAATTTTGCTACTGAAATCACCAATTCCAGGGAAACATTCGAAAGAAATTCGAGATGGCCACACTTTTGAATGTACCTAGTCTGGCAGGCCACGGTATTTTTCTTGCGTTGCCAATGTTTCATATTTGGGTTTGGGACCATGTTAATTATAGGAACATCCATGAGTGATGGCAACAGACGTTCAAATTCTGCAAAAAAATGGTGGTTCGGATTCGGTTGTGAAAAATCCGAATCCAACAAACAATGTTTGGCAATATATACTTACATTTTTCAACAAATCAAATTCTTTGTTTCAGGCCACAAATCTTTTGGCTGAGGTTGCGAAATTTATCAGCGTTTAAAAGTTATTCGGCTGGCATTACACTGCAAAAAATGGTGAGTCAAATTGACTCTCAATTTGACTCAGTTTGTGTAGTCCCGTAGAGCTTATTCCAGAGAGAGTCAATTTGACTCACCATTTTTTTGCAGTGTACGTTGGTATTTTGAAACAAATTATCGAAGCCATTTTAGCTTTATCTATCTTAGCAGCATTAACCGAATAACAGGGAGTACCCTCTGAAAGGGCCATATAAGAGCTTTTGTTGACCTCTGGCTCCGGTATTTTTCACTTTCGGTTGCACACTGATCAATAGTTTATTAAATAAATATGGGTCTATCACAAGTTAAAAATAATTCTTTGCCAAAAAACTAAACTTTACGTATGTACTTATAGTTACATTTCTGACGATGGGACCGGAATGGTCTTGCATGTTTTGGCCAATGTATACAACAGCACCGTTATAGTAGTATAAGCATATACATAAATGAGGTTATACCTTAAAGCCTAAGCAAAAAAATAGTGAAAAGCTTAACCCTTTCTCACATGAATATTTTCTATTTCCCCTGAGACCTACTTTTATGCTAGGATTCGAACTCCGGTGACTGGAGTGGGAGGCGAATACCATCACCACTCAGCTATAGGAGCTTGACGCTCGAGCCCGAGGGGGCTCTTACGTCTTGTGGTGATTGAGTACTATGTATGCGTGTTGCAATTGTTAAACACGGTGCGATATATATTATTTAACGTATATACACTGCGCTAAGTTGCCTATATGCAACTCAATGTGAGAAGGGGTTAAATTTACTCGATTGCAGTTCCGCAGAAAATCGTTCCACCACTGATCTTTACATGGACCGAAGTTTTTAATGACATGGTGTTGAACCGTTTGTCCTGGTATTTTTAACACAATATATCTCTATTGCAGTCGTTTTATACTGTAATTCAATACGCCGTCCAAATTCTCGACAAAAGTTCACCGGATCATCTTTGGCGCACCAGATGAATGTTTCCGGTATACCGAGCATATTAATGTTAGAGCTTTTTGGCTTCCAATATTAATGATTTAACTGCTGGCATCCAACCGCTAACCTAAAATTATAAAACACAGTTTGTACCTACTTACAACCAAAGTCTATGATGTTGCCCGATAAGAGTCCATGAAATGGTAATCGTCACAATTATTGTGTGCGATTATAGATGGCATTTGGTCTTCGGCAGGGTGTAACCGGATATCCGTTTCCGGTCTCAGCAAGTCAAATTTGACTCTGGCGGAGTCTCGAATTTTGACTCAGTTTGTGTAGTCCGGAATAGCCTATTTCGGGGAGAGTCAATTTGACCATTTTTTGTAGTGTAGAATGCCAAAATCCGGAAACAAATGCAGTAGCTAGAAACGTACGATAAATTATGGAGTACGATACAAATTGAGTATTTTGACAATACACGTTCATGCCGATTTTTTAAATTTTCGAATGAAAAAATTTTAATACCGAAAATACCGAAAAATTCCGGTGAAAAAATACCTGATTTATTATCGGAACCGGATAGTGACAAATACCAGATTTCCCTATCCGAACCGGAATTCGGATTGCACCTTGCCTGGCATACGTATTGCTGCGGAGAAACACTACACCATCTAAATTTAATTTCTTCAAAACTGTTACATTTAAATTTCAGTAGACTTAACTTACGTAAACTCAGTTTCAAAATTGAAACCAGCGCCCGTATAACTTTGAACACTTACGTCATCAAAGTGATCAACAATTAGTTTGGTGTGTATCAAATAAGCTTCGTCCCAGTTTTTATTTTCGATCGCTAAAATAAGCTAAACTATGATAGTTTTCAAATCAAAACTTTCTGACTCAAAAATACCAAAATATAAACCTAACTTTTACAATCAAGCTAAAACTTACATAAATGTTAGTTTTAATATACCTACCAGGGCTTTCCAATATACTGCTTTATGCTTCATTGTTCACTGGTTTTGACACCAATCACTTTTAAAACAAAAGATACTAAAATAGTCAATGTATCACGACAATTCGTCGGCCGACAACTTGTAATTCGAAATTTCATCCACTCGGCAATTCGTCGCCCATCATTATGCTTAGACTTTTAGGCTTAGAATGACGCGTAAGATTATGTTTAGAATTATTCATAGGTTTTAAGACACTATTGGGTGACAAGCTGACCAGTGACGAGTTGCCGTGGATCCGTGGGACTTTACCTCGAAACAACGGATCAAGATCGGCTTGGTTAAGAGATTTAAAATTTTGTTGCCGTAACGCAGCATACAATTTCGGTAACCGTTTTTGAATGCCAGATCGTGTTGAGGGCTGAAAATATGTTGAGAACACCATTGCTCCATGATGACGGTTAGACAACAGTATGCAACTTGGCCTATAATTTCGCGCAATACAAAATGCATTAGAACACGTTGGGTCATTTTTAAAACGTCATGTGCGCCGTACTAGAAACATGATATCGAGTCCTACTCACATACTTGAATTCCAGCCAGAGATTCAACTAGCGCAGATAACACAGCTTCGACTTGATCGCAGTCTAAGCATTCGCCGCCGTCTGTCACACCAGCAGAAGCAGTCCGCTCCACCGAAACGCTGGGCACCTTGTCACCCATTGACGTCCCACGGTCTGTCGGTTTCGTTTGTCCTAATCCGACAGCGGTCGCAGTGTTCGTTGCGTCCAGAGGTGGTGTGGGTGGAATTTCGAAATTCGGTTTCGCCAGTAGCTGCTCAAATTTTAACTGAGAACCAATATCCGGTGGGAATGTGTTCCGGACAGGGTCGCATCCGTTTTCACTGAGTTTGTCATCGCCAGATTGCCCACTTTTGGTAGTTTGAATATCGGATACGGCTGAAGAATCACTAGGAGTTGATATTATATTTAATTTTGGAACGTGAGGCATACTACACTGCAAACGATGGTAGTCAAGTTGACTCTCTTCGAAATAGGCTTTTCCGGACTACACAAACTGAGTCAAATTTGAAACCCGATTTCTGGGATGCGAGACGCTATTCCTCATCCTTCGATTATAAGACTTTAGGTTTCTGTCGTGCATTATACACCAGAAAATCCATTAATTTTTCCGCAAATATTTTAAAAGCCATGCGAATATTAGCTTTCCTCAATTGTATTATATATATATTGACATAAAACATTTTGATTTTTCGTTTCCGGTATTTTTATTATTAATTTTCGATATTTTTTCATTAACCGTTTACTCTGCAAATGAAACAAACAAATAAACAACTAAACAAACAAACCAACCAACCAGCAAACAAACGAACAAACGAGCAATAAACTAATAAACAAACGAACAAATAAACAAACAAATGAACAAACAATCAAATAAACAAATAAACAAAAACAAATAAACAAAGAAATAAACAAACGAAGAAATAAACAAATGAACAAACAATCAAATAAACAAAGAAACAAACAAACAAAAAAGTAAACAAACAAATGAACAAAGAAAAAAATAAAGAAATAAACAAACAAACAAACTAATAAACAAACAAACAAACACGCAAAAATAAACAAACACGCAAAAATAAACAAATAAACAACCACACCATGCATTCTATCGTTAAAATAAACCAGAAACTAAATCAAAACCGTCTCCGGCCAAACGTAGGATACAGTGTGAACAATATTGAAGAACCATTACATGACAGACACCGCAGACACCTAAAAAACACTCGAAGACGTGCGTGACAGCTCCCTGGACACTCGTTAAAATGCGACACTTTTTTTATAACAAATCTTTTTCTATGCCCCGAGACTAAAAATTCATTTCGGTCAAATTGAAAAAAAAGGAAGCTATCAATTGAAATTTAGTAATTAAAATAATTAAATGTAACGTATAAGCAGCAGAAATACTCGATATCGACCGGAGCGTAAACAATGATTTTTTTTTGAAAAATTACTATTTAAATGAATTGTTTTTTCTTGACCAGAAACATAAAATCTGATCAAAGGCGGAGCTACGATTTCATGTCGAGAGGATACAACTTCAATAAAATAATGTTTGCGACTGCACACAGTGAACAAGAAACTAAATTAATGATACTTATCGGCGAGTAGGTTATTTCTAAACTATGTAAAAGGGCATACGTTCGTTATATCTCCACAGACGTTCAGTGGAGATTTTACATTTCTAGCATATATCACATTTAAATACGCCCTTAAACGCGATAAAAATACACGCTTATTTGATTCATTGGCGTAAATTTAGGCTTAGATTTATATTTCAGGTTAGAATTATGCCAAAACACCAGCAGTGAAACTGTAATTCCCGTTAAAGTGCCTATTTATGTATATAGGCCGCTGAATGCAAAATATTTCATCCTTAATTGGATTAGGCTTAAATTTTTATATTTTTCAACGATAAGTTACATTTTTCAACGAGAGGTTATATTTTTCAACGAGAGGTTATATTTTTCAACGAGAGGTTATATTTTTCAACGAGAGGTTATATTTTTCACCGAGAGGTTATATTTTTCAACGAGAGGTTATATTTTTCAACGAGAGGTTATATTTTTCAACGATAGGTTATATTTTTCAACGAGAGGTTATATTTTTCAACGAGAGGTTATATTTTTCAACGAGAAGTTGTATTTTTCAACGAGAAGTTATTATATTTCAGGTTAGAATTATGCCAAAGCACCAGCAGTGAAACTGTAATTCCTGTTAAAGTGCCAATTTAATGCTTAGATTTAGGTATATATCCACAAAATCTCCTATGTAAATCCGGTGTTCCAAGAACTGGTACACATCGGCGTTACGCGGGATTTTATAAATGAAAGGTTTATCTTCTTTAAACATTTCGAACCGTCTTTTCTTGTTTTGCAAACTGAAGCAGTATCTAAAACCCCGGTACCAAACTCTAAAACGCGGTCTATCCCCGAACCACCCTTAAAAGCTACGTTCATTGTTAAACGTCTACTTTCAAATTTACCCTATTCAAAAGCTTTCAACCAGACAAACTCTTCAACCAAACTTCAAAAAGCAAACACCTATACATCTTAAAAACCGCCTTGACGAAAAGTTTGTACCCAAAACAGATGTCAAAATAAATTAATATTGACGCATTCAGCTTAAAGATGTTAGCTAAAAATAACACACAAAGCCACTCTACTTGTACAGCTTGTACTCAATGCAATTTTTACAATATCATGCGTACACCAGGTGACTTTAGAGCGAGTAGTGTGCAGCGCACTAAAACTTTTTTGGCTTCAGCGCGCTGTTCACTACCCCCTGAAAAGTCACTTGGTGTACGCATGATATTGTGGAATTTCCATAAAGCTATACATTCGCCAATACCACATGATTTATTATTTAAAAGAACAGCCAAAGACCAGAAACCGCAGTTATGAAACGGAACATAAAACATGTGACATTTACAATTTTTCACATGCATCATTTATGGCCGTGCCCTGTGAAAAATTTACGACCCAAATTTTAAACTGAGTTCCAAAAATCCAACGCTCTGCAAACGTCAATAATTATCACGAACCCTGACTCGACGACACGTCTAGGGTGGCGCTATACTTTTGATGACATCCGACGCCGTCCGTCACGATCCTGAGCCGTATGTTTGTCGTGCTGTACCGTCCGTCGCCATCCGTCCGTCAACGTACGTCACCTTGTGGTATCGTACGTGAATTACGCACGTCGATACCGTATGGTTGCGGATGGGTGTTGCACGACAAATATAGCGCCACCTTAACCTATACTTATTTAGTTACATTCACGTAAGATACATCAGGGTGACGGAAGGCACCGCACGACAAGTATAACGCCAACCTTAATCCGTACTTATTTAAATTTCCAAGTTACCACGATACTAAGTAAAATTTAACATTGCAAAAAAACTAGGTATGTATTAAAATTAAAAAAAAAGACAAAAATAATGGTGCAAAAGCGGTACGTACCACAAAACCTGGTGACGAGTATAGGGGACGCATCCATAATTTCATTTCAATAAACAAATAGCCTCATACCGAACGAACAAAATATCTCGACTCCGCAATTGATTTCAAAGTCTGTATTTTCGGCCCATGTTACTTTAAGGGGCGTCCAGGTTTCTGGCGGGTCTATAAAAGACTAAAATTTTAGATTCTAGATTACATTTTTTGCTTAGGCTTAGGCTTAAGAACACATTTTTGCAACGCTTAGGCTTTAAGCGTATGCTTAGGAATACGCTTAATCTACAACATTGGCCGTGTTTTCTATCGTCTGATGAAATTCCTGCGAATACATCGCCCTATTTCAGCTTGCATACCCAATGCAGCTAAATAAAAATGTAAACAAATTGCTAAGCCAAACAGGTAGCTTAGAAAAAGTCTTACACAAAATAATACGCCTCAATCTCTTCAGTTGAATCCATGAATATCACCTGTATTACTTGAACTTCTGGCCAAAAACATATCGCTAAACTCAAAAACAACTTAAACAAACAGCCAAACCTACAGTCAAATATATTCTCAAAAGGGCCTAGATCAGGGGCAGAACGTTTTTCTGTGGGACTAGAATAGAGTAAAGTTTAAGCTTTAGACTATTAGGCTTAGGTATAAGCGCGTTCTTACGCTTAGGCGTTAGGCTTAGGAATATGCTTACTACTGTTTCGCCTTTGTTCATATAATACATTAGCCTTCAAAATCAACTCTAATTTCACGAATAAATTTTCGTTCAGAATTTTAATAAAAATTCAAAGAAGTTGCAAAAAGGAATAGCAAACATACCAAAAAAACGGATATTGATTAAAAATACCGGAAACGGAACTTAAGCATAACGTTGTAAAACTAGTGTCAACGCTGTTTACCGAAGCGATACGTATATCCATAGCAGCAAACTGTAGTGACCCTAATAAGAAGAGGTGGCTAGATGCCTGCTCATTTATTTCGCCAATACAGTGGGTACCCCACTCGCTATACGTATCCGGACTGTTATTTATTTTTAAGTTAAGCTCCAGTTATTTGGATCACACCTTTTTAGCTGATGCCAGCAGTCCTGTAGTCAGAAAGGTATGAAGGGACCACTCTGAAACAATAAATTATGCCCGCAACAAAATCTAAGCCGCAAGTGTAAGCCCAGTGAAATCAAGAAAATATGCCTCCGAGGAATATTACGACACCCTCCCCTGGCATCTCAAGTTAGCTTCAGGCCTGTATGCCATCCATTTTCTATGGTTTAGTTCACTAGTAAAGGCATATACTTATAAGACTTGAGTATGATGCGAGGCAACATTGAGTGATGAATCAAATTCTATACTGAACTTTAAATTGGGTCCAGAAAGCATTTACATGATCTATTAGGGTTTTTGATGCTTTTATGGTCTAATTAGTAATTTTGAACCATATCCATTTACAGATTCTAAGCACGTACAACTCTGAAAGTAACCCTAAGCTAAAAATTAGTCTAAAGTCTATTAAAGTCTACGCTATTTCTGTCACCGGAAACAGGACATCCGATGTTACCCTGGCAGACAGCACCGCAACCAGAATTTCTTCGCAGAAGGCGATGAATATTTCCAAAGAGAGCAACGAAAATTTTCTCTATTATAAAATTTTTTAATTCAGTAGAAAAACATTTTTGCCAGGGCGTGTCGATGCGAATCACACTATGACGTTCCCTCTGTTCTTCCGTATAGTTGCGGGGCTGTTGATAGATGTTACTTGACCTGTTGTGTCAGCGGTTTTCGTTGGCATTTGACTCGTATCAGGAAACGCGACACGTTTGTTGAATAAATTTGATCCACTTGTCCGATGTCCCAGTTGCGCACCGCTGTACTGAAACGTTGGCGGATCATTCCAGCCGGGTGGTCGTTGCGCCATTTTAATTGCAAAAACAACTGCAATCCAGCAAATTTGTACCTGGCAACGCAGCAGCTGCAAATTTAATGTAACTTACAGGTTTTACTGATGTTTTTATACAACTAAGCATTGAAAAGTATATATCACCAAGTGTCGATGATAAGCCTTTTATACACAAGAGCATTACAACTGACTGCACATGTTATTCAGAGTTGCGCACTTGTAAGGAGACAGCCCGATTTACAGCTTAGGCTTTGGTTGAGTTTAAGCTTTTAGGTTTAGTGTCTTAATATAATTAAAGCCAATGTTACTTTGAGGGGCGTAAGCATCAGCAAAAGAAGAAGTCTATAACTTAGCTTTAACGACATCTTTTAAACAAAAATTCACTATCAAATTTGCAAGGATCGCTGAGAAAAAGTTGATCGAGCAGTTCTGTTCTCAGGCGATACCAAAGATAAACAGGTTTTTTGAGTTGTCAATATCAAACTTTAATTTCTATACAACCAGCACCGACCGGAGGTTAAAATACCGGTGCCGATCAACAAAACTTGCCGGAGCAGGAGGTGACGCGAAATTAGATAGTTAAAGCAATGATTGGTTAATTTTAGCAAATATCCATAAAGCGTTGTCAAAAATTCAGGTCAAGGTTTGATTTTAAGAAATCGCGGCAATTCGTTCTCAAAACAGTGGTAACGCTCATAGCCAAACACATCGCCCGATACAAATTTTGTAAAACTATGAAAAATTTTCCAACCTATGTTGCCGGAACCCCAGGCAGAAATTCCACCGGAGCAGGAAGCAGACCTCCAGTTGTACCCTACCCTGTTAACCGTTTTACGATTCGCTCCTATATATACTCAAAACCGATACGCTCTTTATCAAAAAACTCAAATATACCATAATTCAAATACAACAAACTTTAGTCATAAAATTAAAATAATGCACCACAGGATTGAAAATACTTATGAGCGAAGCACCTTATTAAAGTCCAAAAATATTTATATACAATAAAATCAGGCATAGCACAAAAATGAATATGAGTAAAGTACATATGGCCAAAAATCATAGAAATTACATTATCAACAAATATAAGCATAACACCAAAAAAATAAACTACGCCTTAGACTTTTAACCTCGTCCGAAATTTGCTAATTTTAACAAAAAAACAACTGTTAACTGTGTAACACCTACAAAATAGAACAAAATATATTACAGACGTAAAACATAACAGGTTTAAGAGAAATAAAGTAACGCATTAAGTCCAAATCTGTCCACGTTCGTACCTACTGGGACATGGTCCGCTCGCCCAAAAAAGACTCCATATTCAAAACGTCGAGACTATATACCTTATTTGCGTAGTTCAACTCAAAACCTGAGCAACGACGTAAACTTTTAGGGTGGCGCTACGCCGTCCAGTACCGACCATCAACGTGAATCGTCTTGCGATATCGTGCGCAAATTACTCACATACGATACGGTATGGTGAAGCACGGCGCCGCACAAGCATACCGCCACCCTTACACTCAGACCGCTACATAATGTCACTATTATTTGTAGCTTAGCCAAAACAAAAATATAAAAATACAATACCAATAATTATATACTACATAAAAATAAACAAAGCGATTATCAAACATCCATACATATCACACAGTTCAATTCTTTTAAAATAATATCAAATATTCTACGTTCGGTGCTAGCGAAAATTTCAAATCAAAAGAATGTTTAGCAAAAACTATTTCGACACTGCAGATTCAGCAATTCCATCACTGCTTCCTATACAAAATTTTTAACTAATGACTCTGAGAAAACGAGACTCGAAATTAAGTACTATAGGATTAAACGTTTGTAGCCAGGGATCGACCGGATATTAACTTTACCGGATACCGGAACCGATTAGTAAATTTTTAACCGGAACCGGATGTCAACCGGGTATTTGAGCCGGGAAAAATATGTATTTACGGATTTAAGATTAATTTTTGGCTTGATTTTTCATTCCATATCAGTGTCCACTATATACTTGTCCGGAATTGCAGTTGCTGCAAAATTATCTACTGTTTCGACATGTAAAAAGCACTTTTAAGATATTTGAAACCACAACCGCAAATATCCGGTAGGTTTATACTGGATGCCGGAACCGGATACGGGTCCCGATTTTTGCCGGATATTAAACCGAAACTGGAAATCCGGTCGACCCGTGAGCATGCACACCTAATAGACCACCTTACTTTATGCTTTGACGTTTATTTTTTAAATCGCAGTAACTGCATACATCGCCATCACTCCAAATCCCACCAAGACCAGACAAAATACTGACAATTGACCATGGGGAAGCGATAAAAACTTACAAACAACATAAAAAATTTACAACAAAAAATAATTGCATAGTACATACGATTACGACAAAAACATGAATACAACACGAGAAATAGCGAATCAAAGGTTGAATCGCCACGACGTACATCATTTAAATAGCCAATGAAACCATGCCAAGTAACTATTTTGTTTCATACTAATTAGCCAACCAAAGCCAAAGGGCTCGTATTCTCAACTATGTACATATAGCATCTATCGAGATTTAGCAATAAATCTTGAAAAGGTGTTTACTATCACCTCTCGGCGATAGGAGCTTGACGCCCGGATCAGAGCGTGCTCTCACGTCTTGTAGGCATTTCGCACGGCGCATACGTCTAACAATATAAAACACGTTTAATGCTATTTGCTGCGTGATGTTAGCGTAGTGTTCGGAAAAACATAACAGACAGTAATTGAAAATTTTTTCCATCAACCCTTTCCCACATCTGAGATCTAATTTCAAGCTACGGCTCTAACTACGGACCGTCTGATCAGACTATGAGATGCGCTTACCATAACTATAGCTATCCAGAAGAGTTTAACACAAATTAACCAATCATAGCCATGAACGTCACCGTCGACATCCAAACAACCAATGATATGACTCCAATACGGGTTGCGCCATTCGTACATCCGCGATAACCGACAGGATTTTGAATCCAACACTTAATCACAGCTTTTTCAGCGTTACGAGCATCTGTAACGTCCTTAGGGTCTGCTTTATTGCGTGAGCGAAGGTCTAAATGATGTGCACCGTTTGGGATTGAAATCAACACGATTGAGTCCGACATTCCTTGTGTTCGAGTTAAGACACCGCCGCCGGACCACGGATCAAGGTGTCCATTGCTGCAAAATAAACACAAACAAAATAATATTAAGTTATTGAACAACAATTGCAAAACCGCAAATTTTTGTCAAATCTGTCTGTTGGCGATTAAGGTAATATGCCTTATGCTTGCTGCCGGTAAAGTACAGCATTCAACGAACGAGTTGAAGGAGTACAAATTTGCTCGGGACCTGTTCTATACAAAGGCAATACATCTATCAAACAGGGTGCAACTGGAATTACAATTTACCGGAACTGGAACAGTAATTTTAAAAAATTACCGAAAACAAAATCAAAAATAAAAAATACATGCCACCGAAAAATTCATTTTAAATTTCTTTTTTGAATTATTATTGTGAAATACCCTAGTTTGAGACAGGTATTCACTTTATCTGCTGTATTTTAGATTTGCACAATCCACGGAAACATTTGCTCGGAACCTGTTCTATACAAATGCTTCAAAGGGAAAATAACTATCAAACAGGGTGCAACTGGAATTACAATTTACCGGAACTGGAACCAATACCAGAGTTTTTAATTTCTCTCCGGTTTCACCCAGCTATCAAATCAAGTTTTCAAATTTTTTTTCAACCTCGAAATCGCTATGTAGGATTGCGAGATTTCAAGGAACAACGTTCACCCTCTCATTATTTAATAATGCTTGATTCTACCCAAATTACGCTGCTCACCCAATTACGTCCCCAATATTAGGTCCAGACAGTTTGCAACCAAATTTACCAAACTAAGCGACACCAGGCGTGTATTCATGCCAAGGAGTGCCAGAAAGGCATAAACCAGCAATCGAATCCATAAACCAAAAAGTTTTTCAAACATTTCACTACCTTGTTTTTCGTTTCACCCACCAAGATCGTCCCAGTTCTACATTTATCTGCCACAAAACCCTTTGCAATTCCAAATGCTCACTACACACCTGACAGACGGTACAGCCAGCCAACCAACGTCTAAGCCCTAAATCTCTGTTTATCGGCGAATTGTTTACAAAACGCACCACAACCTACATAAACAGGACAGGGTATGCAAGCTCAAACCATTAATATTATTAAATCCGTACTTACGCCAAAAAAACATCGAATGTTTACAATATTTCGTTTAAAAGGAACTTAGTTATCACAGCAATTAGCACAAAATTAGATAAACAAAAAATATTATGTCGAAATGTTTACATCAATATTTGCACTACTATACTACATAGCAAACAAAAGTTGCCTAAATACGTAAACAAACCACGCATGGCGTACAAAAATAATAAGGATTGCGGTGTAACTTTTGATAAATATATTAATATTGTTTTGGTGCTGTATAGCAACTCGCGTACGACGCTGCGTGGTGCCTTACGATAGCGTACAGTATCAAAATGTATCACGCCACCATAGAACCCAAAGTGGATTATTTTTATCATTTAGAGCTCATTACACTGCTGCGGCAGAACTGTGACTCCAGCATTATTACACCATCATAATAATTTAATCAGCCATGTCACAAACACTGTGATGATAATTTAATCAGCCGTGTCACAAACACTGTGTACTATATCATAATCTTAGTAGCTCTCAGGTTTTATTTCAAGCTATGGGGCGTCCAACAAAATTGTACAAAATTCTTGAGGTGTGCGAAACATTATTTCAATCTGCAAGGATGTTAATTATAAGTATATTTTGGCGCATCAATCTTGCTAATACAGTTAAACCCGAATTATATTTAGCGGTAATTTCAACATAAATCCCCATTCACACGTGCAAGGTTTTACAACGAGAACTCGCTGCTGCAACTTGCACGAAATAGGTACTTGCAGCTGCAAATATTTTCAAAGGTACATTCCGATTGACCAATCAAACTGCCGATGCCAGACATTCAAACGACTTGCAGCTGCGTTCACAGGTGAGAATTAATTACATACCAAATTATTCCAGTGAATAATTTGAAGCTGCAAAAATTTCAAAGCTCTTTGTGACCAAAGTTGCGCGATCTAGTTGCACGTGCAAGTTGTTGCTGCAAAAACTTGTACATGTGAATAGTGCTTAAAACATATTAAATTTAAAAAAGTCGAACAAACCGCGCAAGTACGTATTGCTTAGAAAAATAACAAAAGCGTTTATAGGAAAAATAATCAAGACAGATTCAACTGAAACACTGTGTGCGAAAGTCTGTGTGAAAAATAAAAAACGACAGCCGAAAATTAGGTTGCGCGTTGTCGCACTAACTTTCGAACAACTAACAAACCCTGCAGTAGTTAAGATAACGAGATCATTTTGAAAATGGCTTCGAGCCTAAAACTATCTACAGATACTTTGTGTTCTAAAATAGCCTATTAGCCACATTGAAATATACTTACCTTACTATGTTTAGCGAACAGAAATTTCGGTGCCCGATTCATTTTGAGCTTATAATAACGTGACACCCATTTCGTCATTATTGTGAGCTGTTTACGACGCACAGAGGTTATCTCAGGGGTATCACGCGGATCTGATCCACGTAGATCATAATGATGCGCACCAAGATTGATCAGCATTGTGTAGAGTTCAGCAGAGCTTGCCACGGTGCGAGGCAACGACAGAACACCGCCACCGGACCACGGATCAAGTAATCCATTGCTGCACAACAAATATGTAGTATACGGCCGGATTAAAGCACGCGCGGTGTAACAACAATCCATATCAGTATAATAAGGTCGGCCACGATGTTTAGGCGCTATAGGCGCCATTTTAAAATTGATCACGTCCGACAAAAACTTAATTTTTCCATAACAGAAACACGAAAATGAAATATTTTCTATCGCGTAGTTCAGCGCCTACAGGACGCGAAATCTGCCTTCGATGGTTTATTTTCGGCGATAATCAAAGTTTATATACTATACTAATTAAATCTATTTCATTTGTCGTCCTTAATTGAACAACCTTTAAAAAGGCTTCTTAAAGATTAAAAAATTAAAACGACCAAGATTTAACAGTATCAGAAAATCGTACCGTGCTCCCAGGTACATGCTTACGCAAAAGGTACATAAAATTTGAAGTTTAGAGTATTTTGCTGGCCCCAGCATCGGGTAAAATCTTGGCCCCTGCCTCGGCTAAAAGCCCCGGGACATCTCTAATATATAATATATATTACACATATTAATATATTGATAAGAATGCAAACGCAAGCGCTTTACGCGAAAAAGCCAAGTCAGGCACACCTACACAAACCTATTTAGCAAGCAATGATAAAACTGTTCTAATTTGAACAAAAAAAACGTATTTTTTCTAACTTGATTTGCGGTAAATTCCCAACTCTCATAGAATTTACATCCATTCGATAAAACATTAAATATATACACATTTTACATCCATCATAAACGCAAATCTAATGATTACGCATCTTTCGGGACTGCTCAACCATACCTGAATATAATATTACTCGCTGAACTCAAATCGGTGCCCCAGTAATTCGTGGTGGCCCAATCCCTACGAGGTCGGATCCCGTATGTTTGGAAACATCCGTCTGAGAACGCCGTAAAATTCCACGGCTGTACAAAGAACATATCAGTGCCGTTCTGACACATTGGCATTACCATTTCTGTACAGCTCTATAAACAGTCAAAATGTAATGAATGGTCCAGCTGCTTGCAAAGTTGAAACATTGCTCTCAGATAAAAAACTAACAAAAATTTGACTAAATTCGTATGACGTAATTTTATGTATAACTAAACTAATTGGGTAAAACATCCTGACGTTATCGCTATACCGTAACTGCACTCTGTTAACGGTCCAAAGTAGCATTGGAAATACTGACGGCACATATTCGGGAGTCTGCTATTTGAGCTTTTTTTTTGAAAATTTTCAGAGTTTTAGCAGCCAAGTTGGGTAAAGGTTCAAAATTAAAAAATATAACCTGACGTAGCTTCCATTCGCTACGGTACTTACAACCATGGTGCAGCCGGAATTCCACTTTCGGTACCGGCATTTTTCTACCTTCCGGTTCCGGTAAATTTTTACCGTAATTAAAAATACCCGTATTAAATTTCAGCCCGTAGAAATTAAGATATTTTACTAAATCTTGACAATCGCCGAAAATAAACCATCCAAGGTAGATTTCGCTTCCGTGGATTATGAAAATCTAAAATGCAGCAGATTAGGTCAATACCTATCTTATCTTCAACTAGGGTAATTCATCAATAATATTGCAAAAAAGAGAAAATTAAACCGAGTTTTTCGGTGGCATGTATTTTTCATTTTCCGTTTCCTGTTCCGTTTCCGGTAGTTTTTTCAAATTCCAGTTCCGTAAATAATAATTCTTGTTGCACCATACTTACAGCCGCAAAACTAGTTTTTCCACGGCTTGAAAATTTCCGCCGGGGGGCGTTTCCTTTGGCCCCCAGGAGTTTCCCGGGCGGCAGCTACTTTTGCTGGGGGGCAGTTTTCCTGGGCGGCCCCCAGATGATTTGGGGGTCCTGGGGGCAGGCTTAAAATTTTGCAAGCCGACTTTTTGGACCATTTTTATATTCTAGATCGTGTTTCCAACTCAACTGAAGATTACTCATCGCTCAATATGACAAAAAATTTTCCGCAAACGCTAATAACAATCATTTTAACTAACATTACTGTCAACTTTACCAGAAGTTGAAAGAAGCACAATTATATAAAATATAGATAATCTATAATTGAAACTGTGATTAACATATATTTTATATATTAGATATAGCTTCGGTTTATCATAAGGCTCAGGCGGGTTGAACGTGTTGCAGCAAGGTACTTTCGAATGCTGTATGCCCTGACCGGGGGGCGGCAAAATTTCCGCCGGGGGGGAATAAAAATTTCGAAAAGTGCTGCCCCCCGCTGTGGAGAAGCCAGCAAAACGCATCGCATAAAACCAGGCTAATTTTTCCAAGTGTTTGCGAAAATTTCACTTGTCATGACGGAATTGTTAGTTTAATCCTGAAGTAAACAGTACACGTTTGATACGAAGCAAACTAACGAAATCAAGAAAACGACATCCTGCAAAATCAACTTTTGCTTATACGGACGTTTGCTGCCATCATATCAAAAAACTTTTTCACCCTAACAATCGGAAAACCACCTCACAAAATCGTAGGTTCATAAAAACTCGCCTGATAATTCCAGCCATCATCGCTTAAAGCGCCAGTAGTCACCGTACCCACATCATAACAACTAGCCATCCCTGTATAGTTTTGAAACACGCCAACGCCTTTGACGACCGCTTGTATAATTTCATCATCACTTGTTGGATTTCCTTTGACCATCAGGTCACATGCAGCCTATAACGCAACTTGCACAATATCATACGTACATCTAGAACTTTTTGACCGAAGCATCAAAGCGATGTCTACTGAAGCTGTTTTAGCTACAGTAACCATCATAATATACAATATGCTGCATAAACTAATTAATTCAACTCATTTTTGAAACTAACTACTAGCGAAATTTTAATAATTACAAGAGTTAAAATCAAATACTGCCAAAAACGTCCGCTTCTGATGCGTTTCATTTTTAGCCACATTTTGACGAAAAATGTTCTTAACACAGCACATAACATAAAGACAGCTACGCAAAAAACATAAACTGATTTAAATTTTAGAAGTGTTAGGCTCTAACGGCTGTAGTACTTAAGCGCGTCCGCCCCGTTCAGTACAGAGCTGGTTTGCCCCAAAGGCCACAATTTTAACATCCCGAATATTCTTGCTTACCTTGACCGGAAACCCAGGAACTGGTCTTAGAAAGTCGTTTTCATATGGGTAATCAACCATTGCCATATATGTCCAAGTCCCTTGTAGATAATTGAACAAATTATCAACATCCGAAGCGTTCTTGATAGTGCTGTTAGGACAGAGATTAAACTGTGTGTTTAACCAGTCACGACCTTCACCTATAAAAATTTCTATTGAGTGTTAACAAGGGCAACACATTTGTTTCGCAATTTAGGCGTTACAAATATCGCACACTCGATTGGTCGTCTCTCTCTCTCAACGCATCCATTTACTTAGCCTTTACACAACAATACGACACATTTGAGAATAGGGTCGCCTCGCTAAATGCCATCGGTCAGGGTGGTAACAAAGGTTCAAATTCGGAAAAAATTCTGGCTCGGGTTCATATTCTGTTGTGAAAAAACCGAATCCAAATGCCGAGTCCAACAATGTTCGGCAATATGTTTTTCATTTAAAACAATAAAAAATTTTAAATAACTTGTTATATAAAATCAATATTTTTTGTTTCAGGTTACAAATCTCAGAACAGAATTCGGGCACAAAATATATATATTAACGTTTAAAAGTTTTGCTGCTGGCACTGCGTTAATATTGTGCAACAATTTTTAAATATATCTGAAATTTGCAACATGCAAGATTCGGACTCGGTTTCGGTAAATTAGTAAACGATTCGGATTCGGTGCCACCCTGCAATCGGCCTACTTGTTTCTGATTTGTTCCGCATTGCATCCCACGATTTTCGAACCACATCGTCACAACCGTGTGCTGAATTTGCAAACGTTCTAGTTGCAATTTCAGCAAAACGATAGCACGGAGTAATGCCGTGATACTGCCAGATTGGTGCAGAAGCAGCAAGAGCCCTAAAATATTCATTCAAAGAGTGATCAACTGGGCATTCTCAATTCACATTCGATGGAGGTGAATTGAACAATTATGTTTCCAAGAGGCGGTGAAGCTAAACCAAATCTCATCGCGCCTTACTAAATACATATTCCATGGGTATCCATTATTGAACAGAAACTAACCACAAAACAAAAACTATCGTAACATAAAATACGAGGGTTAACTGACAACAAACAATCACCAAAACTAACCCTATTACAACATTCGGATACTTCATTCGCATCCACGCCGCAAGCATTCCTCCATAAGAGCCACCAAGCACTACAACTGGACTTTTAGCTGCTTTGTTCGCAAATGGACTCGGTAGCGTCCATTCAATTTCGCCTTTGAGCCAACGCAAAAACACAGCGTAGTCTGCTAATGCTTCTTCTGAACTCAAAAATCCAATATTACTCGGCTAAAAATAAAACCAATTGTTTAGACGTAAACTACAGTTGCCCCGGTACCAACCGGAGCCAAGTTAGAAAACGTAAAGATAACAAACAACATGAGCTACGATATACGTAATATGCATATATGGTGACCAACCGGGTCAAAAATGAACAATCAATATTGTGTAGTATGTAAAGCAAACCGTGCGAAAATAAAAAATGTCGTGTTTCTTGCGATTTTCGCATTTTTCGAACGACAACCGACCGTAATAGAATTGTTTCTGATGCGAGTCAATTAAGGATTGTATATCAAAACAGTTGCCGGTTAGGCACCGGCAAATAACTTGTTTGTCCCCTGGGCAACTGTAACGTAAACTATAAAAACCACTAAAGCGCGGATATTTTAAAATTATTTCAGCTATATTACATGTTTTTAATTGATCGAACAATGTATCATAAGCGCGGTATCACCACAGTTCTGCCCTCAGCCCGGCAGCAAATTCGTGTCTAATTCTATGAAAATGAAATCTAAACAAAAATTCACCTACGTATATATAGAAACAAACTTCAACTCACTTGGTACGCTTCATTTCCGAAAGGCATAGTCAATCCATAATATCGATGTTCGGCAAGCAAGATCAAAGCGTTCAATTCTGGGGCAATATCCCACATGACACCCTAAAAGTAAACTGACCAAATATTTTTATCTGAACGTAATATAAAAACAAGTCAGCCTGGATTCCAAAACAACAAGTACACACATATACATATATATCAAAGTGCGACTTATTATACGTTTCCGGTTTAATATACGGCAAAATTCCATATCCGTATATGGTTCCGGTATGCTGTATAAACCTACCGGATACCGGATATTTACGGTGGTGGTATTCAATATACCTATCCGGTTCCGATAAATAAATATACGTATATATGTATATTTACACCAAAACTTGCCACCAGTAAACAGATCTTTGCTGACAATATTGCAAAATATAGCATCACCGATTTACTGTTAACTGGCGGGTGACCCAAATTAAAATGTGGTGTTTTAATAAGGTATTTTGAATTTTCAATAGCCTGTTTTCCTAGTTCTACAAAAGTCTCAAAAATTCATAAATCCTCGGGGATTTGAAAACGAAAACAGTTTGCAAAAACCTGTCATTACACTATTACAGTGACCATTTTTGAAAGTATAGTTTTTTAAGCTAATACTTCAAAATTGACCATGATCACGAAACAGTAAAAATTACGGTTCCTGCGTCTTTGAACGCCGGAACAGAAACAACAACAGGAATTTTCACAAGAATTCCGACCGGAACAGGAATTCAGGTACGAACTTTAACATACACGATACGTAATTCATCAATATTTCAGTTATGTTTTGTGTTTATAGCGGCACATAAACAAATGATAGAGCAAGCTCATTTGCAACGGCAGTAGACACTTGTGTAGTACAGCGTACTGAGATGTTTCTGTTGCACAATACTACAACAACATTGAACAGTTCCTTGTTTATACCGTATTGGCTGCAAACAACGTAATATCGCCTTCGTTGCCAGCATAAAACAGTATTGGTCCGTCTTTACTCCAATAACTGTCGTTGTATAAATAACGCATTTTAAACGTTGCATTGTTCCCGTAGTCGAAGTGTGATACCTACAAAACAACATTACATCTTTTGAATCTCGTACAAACTTCTTGGTTTTATAATTACACACCTATAACGAACACAAGTAGTGTTCTGTATTCGTTCAAAGTAAATAAATTGAAACACGAAATCAAATATTTAGTTTTGTTTGAAATTATCATGATTATGAATATTTTGCCACAAAACCGTAAAAACTTCTGCTTCTGGTCATGCAAATACTGTTCATGTATAAACTATTGCACCAATTCCGTTACGGCCTTTCAGACTACGTCTAATTTAGGCTGTTTTTAAATATATAACTGATGACATGCCGAAAAAACTTTGAATCATCGAAAACATCACCGGACTAGCATGCAATTAACCTCAATTAAAGCTTTTGAGGAAGCCGATTTGGTTTTCTAGCCATTTTATAAAATTGAATAAATTTATACATAATAAATGTAGCATTATAACACAAACGTACAGGCTGGTCTGGAAACCAGTCCGTTTTAAACAAATTTGTTGTTGAAAACACGACATGAGCATGTAATTGCACAACAAAGACGAATAAACACGATAATTGCATCTTTACCCGTTTGGTTTATACAGAAATATATACTGTCCAAAGCTCGACTGAAAATTAAAATCAAACTTTTCCATCAATAAACAAAAATGTGGAAACGATTCAAAGATTTCAATATAAATTTATTTCAATTTCCAATTTATAATTATTTACCAAGGATACAACACTTTGAAAAGAGCTGAGACAGAGTCGAATAAAAAGGCCGAAAAAGGGTCAGTTTCATTCAGCCGGTTCGAACAACACCTTTTAAACTTTCAGAGAAATATGTTTCCATTTTCTTACCAGTCTGTCCGTCTGCATAGGTAAAGAGGGAAAGTTCGGACCTTTTAACTAAGCACCTAGAAAAACAGGCCTGCGAAGTGGGGTTTGAACTAGCGATCAACAGATCCTTAAGCGAACGCTCTAAAACTGCGTCACACAGTCCGCCTCTCCAACTGCTATTATAGTCGACAGGGTTCCAACAGGAACTAAATTTCACCGAAAAAGGATTGAAATTTTTCTCTGGAACCGAAACAGAAACAGGAACCGGAGTTTAAAATAGTTTTTCCCACCGAATTACTATATGACTTTTTAGAAAACTAGCTACAAAATGGCTTGTGATAGGCTTTTGATAGTCTATATACTATATCTGTCGACACATATACTGCCGTCAAGCATACATACAGTGCGCTACACTACGTTACATGTTTACATTATGAACAAGAATGTCTCACATGCTTACATGCCCCAAATTTTGCCAAGTATTTTCCTTGGCCGTCCATCCTATTTTCGACTGAAAGCCGTGTTCATAACGCTGCAGTTTACCATTGCGCTCACGGCGTAGCCGCTATGTCAGTCCAGGCAGATACGATCGGGAACTACGCACCATACACATATACCGCTATAAGAAGTTGTTGTAATTACCACATGGTGCAGTGGCAGTAAGCTTAGCTCAAGTGTCAAAGGGTCGAGATTGAATTTCCAGCGCGGTCGTTAACTTTGCGTGCTGTGTGCACATATACTGTTCTAAGAAGTTGTTGCAATCACCACCTTGTGTAGTAGCAAGCTTCATTCGAATGCAAGAATCCGAGGTTCGATTCCTGGCGTGGTCCGTAACGTTGAGCAAAGCTTCGAGCCGGGGTCTTGCAGACCGTTAGTTTCAACATACCACTGCTCCACGCATTGCACCTTTCTTGTACTATATTGTGTGTGCACGTAACAGACAAGCATGTATGGCATGCTAAGGGTGCTACCGGATAGTAGTTTATCGTATACCGGATAATTTTTAATGGAAACCAGACATAGGATCTAAACATTTGCATTGTGTGATGTATTTGAGCCGCACAAAATATGTTTGCTCTTGAATTTTTCGACTGTACTCCAGTGTCAAAATTTGAACTTCTTGGCTTGCCAAAAAATGCAATCGCAGCGAAATGTTAATAGTGACGCCCGCTTTAAAAAAGCCGTTTTATTAAATTCGGAACAAACACCATAAATATCCCGTATCCGGTATGGCTATAATGGATCCAGCTATCCCGTCGCGTCCTGCATATGATTACACCGCCTTATTAAAATTCAAAAAATTCGAATAAAAAAGTTGTCAAAGTGGTCAAATTAGCGACATATAGTTAGAACATAAACTTTTAGAATGTCTAGGTCGCGCTGAGCAGGAACATACAAATTTTTCGCAAAAAATCATGTTACCGTGTGAATGATTGTCATCTCTGTTGAAAATCATAAAGAGCTACTGAGCTAGTTTGCGATGAAAACGCGAGGTTGTTTAATTGTTGTAGCTAAATATTTATTAGTTTGAAGATTAAACAGAAAATTTGATTGTCTTCGCTGCTTAAAATCAGCTGTATCGGGAAAGCCAAATATTTTCTTGAGTCCATTCTCTCAAAGGCATAGAATTTTATGTCACCAGTTTTCCTTTGGTTCGGATAAACAATTTTGATTTATAAGTTGTTCGGCCTGCGTGGCCAATTGGCTATCGAATCAACGATTCTATACAAATATTTAGAAAATAAAACTAAAAACAGGTATGTCTCAATTATTAGACAAACATGTTTGAAACAAAACACTTGTTTCAATGATAAAAATTGAAAGAAAATTTTATAACCACAGATACGTCCAAGCCGTAAAAGCTTGGGGGAGCGCGGAGTTGAACAAGAAAAATTTTTGAAATTCAATTTACACTTTCAATAAAGTTTTCAATTAATATCCAACAACAAGAATTATGTATAGCGCCCGCAAATTATTAAAAATTAGCCACATCACGATTAATTTCCGTAAAGTGCCCATATAGGCCTACCATAATCATCATTAGTTACAGTTAGGAAGATACCATATGCTAAGAGTAGTTAAAGTAAACTGCGGGTCGTTGCCGACCTAAGTCTTAGTCAACCATAAACAGTAAGAACAGTAAAAGTTAAACTCCTTTTAACTAAACGAATCAATGCTTCGACACAAAAACTGCTTCGACGCAAAAACTGCTTCGACACAAAAACTGCTGCTTTTCGCCAGGCGAACACCTTTTTATAGTCTCTTTTTGTCCTTGATGCTGGTTGACAAATGGGCTCATTAGCATAGCCTAACATTTTAAAAATATGAATTTGTGCTATATTTAAAATTTTAACGGAATTTTGTTTCGATAAAAGCTAAACTTTACGCTTGAATAATTTTTCTAGGCAATTTTCGCCAAAATAACTAACTTAATTTGGCCAATTCTTAAGAAAATTTTAGTAAGTTTATAAAATTTAAACTTTATTTTTGTGGTATGCGGTTCTTAATGACTTTGTTTACATCGATTTTAGCACAATTTATACTTTTTGTGCTTTTGTCAGCATAAATTCCTCGAAATACTATTCAATTTTTAAATAAAATTTACAAAATTTACAAAATTTACCGCCTCACCTTTCACAGCCAAGTTTTAGAAGGAAGTAAAACAAAGGAAGAGTAAAGTGTGAAAATCACACTTTACTCTTAATTACATCGAAAGTTTTTTTTAAAATTTCAAGTGCAAGTGCTCATCACTTGCACTTGATTGTTACATCAAAGGTTTGTTTAGTTTAAAATTTACTTTTAAGTTTTGTTGTTTTTGACAGACTTTAATTGAACTCGAGTCGGGAGGGACCCCCTACCATGTTGCTCAAGAGTGAACGGTGTTCTCCGCGAGGGTAAACCCAGGTCTGAAATCAGACCCGGCTAGGTACGGTAACTGTATGACGAACGCTCTGCAGTCGCTTTAACTGTATCTAGTTGGAGGCCACAGTACCTTCGGGGCTGGTCAATGGCTGACGACAGGTGTAGATCTATCGGAATCTCTTGAGTAACTTTAAACTTGAAATTAACTTTTTTTTGACCTGTTGGGCGTCTTAGTTATTTTGTCCTACAATTAAACTCTGTTGTTTTCTGTTCCGTAACACGTAAACGGAGCAACTTCTTTTACATACCATGTAATTTTAGGCAATAAATCTTGAATATAGTATTAAGACAACTATATTTCCCAAAGGAAGAAATTAATAAAAATTTATGTTTTAAATGCTTTTAGACACGAATTTCTGCGCTATTGAAGAATTAGATTGATATTCCAGATTACCGACAGTTTATTGATGACGGCCAAATCATTGATTTTTTGGTAGGAAAATTTAAAAGCGTAATATGGCTGGGAAAACTGGAAAATTCAAACTCCTAGATATTCCCATGTTTGGTAGGAACAGTTAGAGGTATAAGCGATGTTCGGAAACCTGGAAAACTGGAAAAGTTAAACGTATACGGTTTCTCTAAGACTGGTTAGGAAGGAACACTTTGGTTTGGCGGGAACATTGGGATGTGTGGTTCGGGTCGGAAAACGGGAAACGTGGAAAAGTGGGCAATTCAAGCGTGAAAATTTTTAATGCCTAGATTTTCCGTTGGTTGGTAGAAAAAATCAAAAGCATAGGATTTGGTTGGAAAACGGGAAAATTTAAACGCCTAGACCATGGTTTGGTAGGGAAAATCTGGAGCACTGGTTTTGTTTGGTAAACGGGGAAAGTGGAAAATTAAAATGCCTAGATTTTCTCTTGGCTGCAAGGAAAATCTGAAGCATAGGATTTGGTTGGAAAACGGGAAAATTTAAACGCCTAGATTTTCCCTTGGTGTTTGTAAGGAATATCTGAAGCATAGGTTTTGGTTTAAAAACGGAAAAGTGGAAAATTTAAACGACTTGCAGGCGTCGTACAGGAGTGGCTACGCTGATCTCTTGGTCATAAATATTTCACCCTTGAAAACGGGAAGCACCTGTTCTATACATGGGCCAGTGTCATGAAATTTCAAGGCAATGGTTTTATGTGTGTATATTACTTATATTTTTCGTGGTTTGGTTCCATCAGTGGCAAATACTCTTCTGGTTCCTCACTGGTTCGATTTGTTAATCTCTTCAAAAGTTTTCGTGGCTCGTTACAATCGTTATATTTTAACGGTTTCTGATTTTGCCGGTTTCAAATCGAAAAATGTTGGCCAATGTTTTTTGGGTAAACTACTACAATTTTTCTACATTATTAAATACGTTGCCAAGACATGACTTAAGTTGATCTGTGAGTTAAGTCGAATTTGGATCCAAGTCTAGAAACGAACTTCACTTTACTGTTCGCAATTTTTGGTAAATTCTGCAACTCAACCATTAATCAAAAGACATAGCTGGTAAAAACAAATTTCTTAAATTTGTTATGTATGAGGTTAAGATATTATGGGGTTTTAAGATTTTTCTAATTTTACTTCCAACGCACATGTGGTAACAATTTAGGATGCCAAAGTAATCACATCGCGCAGGGCACATTGCTTAATTAAACGATGTAGTTAAAATTTAAGTGTTAAAAGCATCTATAATCTGACTTCTTATTACTGTTTCGTGTAATGTAAATATATTTTCATTTGCCATGTGTATAAAATGACTCGTGAAAGTCCTTCGAGAAAAGATAACCTCGAAAAGCCATTAAGTACGTTTCGTTGTTCTCTAAAACGACTGCTGCTAGATTTCCATAACTATAACATGTTGCAGCTAGACAGGTTTTGTTATAAATCCGTATGCTGCATTTATGTATATCGTGTACGTATGAGAAATGCTTGTCCTTATGCATATGCAATATATACATATATATGCAATGCACATTGTGTTATATGCTAGTCGGCAGCATACGGTCGACACATGTCGATAAAAAAGCAGTTAGAGAGGCGGGATACGTGGCGTAGTGTAACAGCACTCGCCTCGGAATTCTAAGGCCGGAAGGCCAATCCCTGCTCCTTAGGCCGTTTTTGCATTTGCTTAGTTAAATGTTTGGAGCTCCGGTTCATACCTATACGAGGCAGACATGTCGTATTGTTACCTTAAGGCGGCTTCGTTTAGGAGTGGAAGAATAAATGTTTGGAGCATTGTGTTCGCGTAGTTAAACTGCATAATATAAAATACTAGACGCTAGTTTGTTGTGTGTATTTTTAAGCTGTAGATACGCATTCAACCAGCAGTATTCGTCCGGTATCGGGAGATAACAACAGCAACAACATCGATTTGTCTCTAAGACAGCGGTCGGAAGGCATGAATGAATCGAATGGTAAGGCAATATGTACAAGGTGGCGATATGCGGAAATTATTTAGGTCTGCCGGCAGGGTTCCAACAGGAGCTAACTATTAATGGAACATGAATTGTATTTCTTTTTAATGGCAGGAACAGGAACTGGAATTTCAAACAATTTTGATCACGGAATTATTTTGGACAAAACCGTAAAAATTCTGGTTCTTGCTGCATCTTTGAATGCAGGAACAGGAACAGGAATTGATTTTTTGCAGTTGGAACCCTGTCTGCCGTATATCAACTTTATGAAAAAAATGATATACTGTAACACATTGTATTTATAATTTGTAAGTATTGGTGCTACCACCTGCATATCCCACCAAATTAATTTATAGTTACTAATTTGATTTTCAGATAGCATTGGATCTCCGCCGCAAGATCCGCATCATAATTCGACCAAGTCGGTGATGCATACTACGATGCATTCTTCGGTTCCTAGTCGAGCCCCTCGTGTTGGATTGTCCTCTGCTCAACAACATTCGCAACAGCAGCAACAACAACAACAACAACAACAACAACAACAACAATCACAAGACAACAATACCAATGTGGCTCCACAAACACCATCACAGTCACCTTGTGCAAGCTTAGAAAGTTCATCAGACGCGCAAACAATAACCGGAAGTGTGGGATCGCCAGAGCATTTGACGCAAAACAAACACAAACACGAGCAGTCACAACAACAACAACTACAATTACACAACACAAAACCATCTGTTCTTTCGCGGAATACAGTTTCACAACGCAGCCGCAGCGTGTCCTCGACTGAACAAGGTGAGCTTTCAAACAAATTTATACATTTATTTAGTTTATGTCATTTTGTATTAAATTATAGATGTGATTAGCGTTATGAAAGGTGCATAAGCTACGTCCTGCCATTATTTCACCTTCCGGTTCTGGCAAATTTTTACCGGTACGAAAAAATGACGATAAAATTAAATAGATTTTATTAGTATAGTATGCAAACTTTGACAATCGCCGAAAATAAACCGTTGAATGTAGAGTTTGCTTCCGTGGATTACGTATGAAAATCTAAAATACAGCAAATAAAGTTAATTTATACCTATCTCCAACTAGGGTTATTTCACCAAATAATATTTCAAAAAAATTAAAATAAATTTTTTGGTGGCATGTATTTTTCACTTTCCTGTTCCGGTTCCGTTTCTGGCAATTTTTTAAATTCCGGTTCCGGTAAATTGTAATTCCGGTGGCACCCTGGTTGAAATAAAGCAAAAACATTCGCGAGTACGTAGAATTATCAATGACAACGCTGTAAAGGGGTTAATCCTAGTTATATCCAGCTAATTTCAAATTTATTTTTTAAATAACAGTTGTTTACGAATTCATAAATTTAAAATCAAAAAAGGGCTTGTTTAGTTATCCGTATTTTTTTTAAAAAAATTCTGCTCCCATTACCGATATTTTTTCGTTGTAATTACTTGGATTATATTTTGGAAAAACGAGAGATAACCCAGCTAGGTTGTACTTAGTCCACGTACCCAGCCCACTGCTCCTTCTCATTCATCTGTATTATTGTTTAAGTTGTTATGAACATTTGAGTGTATGCCGTGAATGCTATAACATCAACAATTTGTAGCGTCTTTGCCTGATTTGTATTCACAATTCTAGTGCCAGAAACTTATTTCTATTGCTACCCATCTCAACATTGCTAATGTGCTCTGACAGGTAGATGATTGTTAGAATCAGGTTTTGTTAAGTTCAAACACTCAACCTGAGCTTCTTTTGCGGTATTTGTTTTAGATAACAACGAAACTATACCAGAGTTTCCGGCAGCGGTTTTAAATAAACTTGAATACTTAGTCAATCGTCCCGAATGGGTTGTACCTGTGCTGCCGAATGGAGAATTGCCGTCTCTGTTAAAGTGTGCCATTAAGATTGCTAAGCGACGTAAGTTTGGTGTAGTTTGTAAGTGTTTGAAACAGGGAAGTCTTTGGCTATCGTCTTTCGTTTTAGATGAGTGCAGCACGTATCGTTAGTTAGCGACAGGTTTGCAAATATTTTTTTCTGTAATTCAAACTTTAAAACGAACGAGCTACTAGCTGGTCTACTGGTCTAGCCGTGCAAAATGTGCAGGACGAAATTTTAGGTGTTTGAAAGCTAGAAGAATAATTTGTAGCTGGCGATAGTTGAAAGATATTAGTTTCTATTCTAGCACACGTTTAGACTGCACTGCGGTAGTAGTCTTCAATATATTATACAAACAAGCAGCAAACAGTAAGTAGAAGAGAGGTAAATTTAGTGGTGAAATTCTTTATGTGGGTCGGGTTTGTTTTAAAAATTATGTAAAAATATAAATTTTCGAGTATTCGATTTGCAAAATGAAGTTCGCGGCGAGTTATATAATTGCAGATGATGCTACGTTGGAAACACAGGAATGTGACAGATTTATGCGTGATAGTTTAGTTTGTTGCTTTACAAAATTAATGTCTGACGAAGCTGTTGAAGGCTGGAAGTATGAGATTCAGGTCAGTAAAAATCTGTTAGGCTTCTTATAATATGTTTATAGTGTATGCAGCGCCTATCGCAGGTTGGTAATAATATAAGTTTTCTAACAATCAAACTGGAACACTGCGGTCCAAAGTCCTGCTGTACACTTTTGAGAATGCTATCATAGATTTCAAATTGTATATGTATTGAGCAGGTGCAATCGGAATTCCGGTTATGGCATGGCAATCTGGTGTTTTTCACTATCCAGTTCCGGTAATATATCCGGTATATATTTTTTCACCTGAATTTTCCGGTATTTTCGGTATATATTGAAAATTTTTCTCATCCCAAAAAATTTTATAGAATTGCCTGCGTGTGTATTGCCAAAATTTTCAATTTGCGCCATATTCCATAATTTGTCATACGATGTTCTTAAAATATTTTGAACGGCAAGAATCTTAATACCATTTTCTGTGTGAGATGGAACATGGTTTTGTGATGATTAATTCCGTGTTTCTATCAGTAAAAAAATGGGATCAGAATGCCTTAGCTGAGACAGTTTTGAGAGTATCAAATTTCGACGTGCAATGAACAGAACTTTACTCTAAACCACAGGCTTGTTTTTAGAAAGCGATTTACAACTGTACTATGCTGTTTATCGAATTGTGCGTTTTGAAGCTTGAGGATGATATTCAACCGCTGCTGTACATTCTTAGTCTTGTTTTTGATCCAAAGATTAGGTAAGGCATCAATTTAATACAAAATTTGGTTTTGCCATTGATTTTGAATGTTGCTGTAGTAGAATAATTTCGAAGGGGGGTTTCGCATGTCACCAACTGAAATAGTTTTTGAAACCTCAATATAAAAATCTCAAGGGAGCGATTTGACACCTGAGCTCTCCTCTGCACTAGCTGCATCATGGCGGTGGTACGTATATCACTGTATTCCGTGTGTAGATTACTTTAATTGCTAAAGTTTACTTGTGCAAAAGGACATAATCCATGTTTGATTTTAGTTATGATAAATAATTTTCAAAATGTGCACTGCCAGCTGGATGAAGTATTATTCTAGGTATCATTTGTTCAATGCGACTCAGTCGTCAGAAAGTCTGCAACAACAACTTCAAAAGCGCCATCAGGAACAACAGCGAAAACAGCTGCAACAACAACAAGAACAAGAGCAACAACCGGAAGAAACAAAGCAAGAGCATGAAGCGCAACAACAGGATACGAAACAGCACCAAACGCAACAAAAACAAAGTGAAAACAACGGAGAAAACGTTGATACAGTTGTTGGGACAAAACAGATAGAAGAAACAACGGTTGCGTCCGAAGAGAGAAAAGAAGGAGCAACCAATAATGATGCGGAAGAAGACAGCGATGTTTTTGCTGAAACGCCGTCTGTGGCTTTGTTTATTAAAGTTGTAAGTGATTGATTTTCATTTCCTTATTGTCACTTAAAATCGGCCCTGGATGTTTTGATATAAGTTGTCGCAATGCCGACCAATTATTAAATAAGTACATAACCATTTTTTTCTTTTCGGGAGTGGTTCAATTTTAACCGGTCCACCGGGCATTTATCAGATGGCCAGTCCACTGTTGCTGATTTTTTGCGCTCGGCTGTTGAAGATTGGTATATGTGACAAACAGAGATGTGCTCGTGCTAATATGCTCATTAGTTCTATTAGGCAAATGTTTTACTGTAAAGTCGTAATGTATACAGTTTTGATCGTTGTGCGTTTAGCTGAATGTTTAGTGTAACAAGGTATTGTTTTTATTTTTACTTTGATTGAATCTACAGAATGTTTTTATATTTTGGTGTAGCCAGCTGAGTGTACCTTGTTTTGTTTCAGGACTGGTTAGTCGACTTTATTAATCGCTTTGGTGCTCTGGGTGGATTTCAAAAAGTTCTCGATCGATTTGAAAATCGAAACTCGCAGCCGTTGTCGGTGTTTCTTGTCGCTGGGCTTTTAAAGTGGGTTTATAGATTTCGTTGCATAAAGGAATAGCGCATAGATTAATGCAGGAATCAATTGCGACGGAATTCTAAATTATTTTAAACACATGATACATAATAGGTGATGTTACTTTTGTCTTTGGGTTTGAATTTTCTTATTGTGCGGATCACGTATCACTAGTACGTGAACTAGGGGATTATCTTTATGGGTGTACACGCGATACATCTTACTTAGAATTTTTAGAAAAGAGGAAACAATGTATCTTTTATTGTTTTAGCAAATAATGTTTGCAGGCTATTGACGCTTGATATCAATAGTTTTTAGTTGAAGTTATACTCTTTTGAAATAAAACCATGCTTGCGCCTTTAAATGATGTCTGTTTTGTGTTTCAAGACCCTTTGGATGTTGCATTCAGTTTTTGACAAAAGCGACTGTTGACAAGTACTTAAAGCCTTCAGTAGTAAGTTTTATAATTTGTTTGCCCTTGTAATGCGCGTAATGTGGCATAGGTTTGTCAACAATGGCAGTGCACCAGGAATTTTTATTTGATATACGATGGCTACAGGTAGCGCTGTAGTCCCAGGCAGGGTTCAGTCGGTTACCAAAACCTATCATATAGAAAGCTGGAGCCGGCTGTGAGATTTTTTGCCGGAGCCGTATCAGGATATTCGGTTGTTCCCTGGTCCGAAGTGCTACGTTTATATCACATCGCGAATGCTTTTAGGAGTTTAAGGTTCAAGGGACAGGAAAAACTGTGCGTGTACCTCGATACCTCATCAGTGTTACATAATGGTTTCAGTTGATTGCGTACGATTTTCTGTCAAATTTGCCGGATTCAGTGTTGAAAAAAGACATCACACGTTTGGAAGGCCGTGAAAATCCAATTTCTTCGCTGATTCATCATATGCGAGTGATTATTGCACATTCGACTGGGGACAGAAACAACAACGAACAGTTGTTAATGGAATTGCGTCTGTTTCGATTCAAATTTTTGTTGAGGTAAATGTTTGGGTATTTCTGGTGGCTGTAGTCGTCAAAAAGAGTTCTTCTGTACTGTTCACTGTGTAGCGCTGTCCGTCTTGTCTTCGTCTATGTAGTAGCTATTGGTATCAAGATTTTAAGCATTGAAAACGAAAATTATAGAAGCATATCATCAACATCAGTATTTTAGTAAATTTAAATGATGAATTTGGTTTTCTACCTCAAATATGGTATTTTTTCCGATAAAGTTTTACTAATGCAATGATCTGTTCTTTTCGAAAAGACCCCTTTGAAGGTTAGCAAGGGCCATTATACTAATAGTTGTATGAAATTAATATATTAAATTTGATATATCTTCAGATTACTACAAATATCATCGTTCAGCGGAAAAATGAACGCATTGAGTGAAATTAATCGATTATGCAACGTTGTCAGCTCGTCTGTGTATTCATCTAGTGCTGGCGGGGTTGGTGCTCATAGCGGTGGGGTCTCGACGGCGTCTTGCGCTTCTGCCTTGCCTCAGAACTCGACGTCAAGTGGTATGGGAGGTACCGCGACTACGGGAGCGGAACTGGCGAGCGAGGATGACGGCCTGTCGACCGAACAACTCGTAGCGTGGATAAAAGACTCGCGACTGCTTCATGTTTTGTTGAAAGAGAATTTGCATTTGTCTATGTATGTGGATCGGTTGGAAAATATTATCAGGTTAGTGATGGAAGGAAGCCAGGGCTTGTCGAAGCCGAGTGTGGTGTAGTTCTGAGGGGGCTTGTGCAGATACTAGACAATTAGATAAGGTAGGGTTGTAATATTACGTTAAAAGATTCTGGTGTATACACATACAGATGCAAAAAATGTTAATTTCCATATGATTTGTTGTTGTTGTTTGGCTGGAATCCATTGCGTTGAGGCAATTGGTTGTGGTCAGAGACGGCCACTTGCTCGAAGAAATATCACGACCGCTTCCGGCTCTTCCCATAGTGCCGCAGGATCTTGTGTAGGAAGCAAATGACGAAACGGATCACCATGTATGCAGTGGAAGAGCATATGATTCAGGTCATCTGTGCTGTGACCGCACTTGCTGCAAGCGTCGCTTTCTGTAGCATTGATCGAAAATAGGTACTGGTTGAGCATCGGGCATTTGCAATCACATCGTAGCTGTGCCAAGACCACTCGTTCCCTTCTTGATAGGTTGATTTCCTTGTCACTTGTAGGTGGAGGGCGGATCCCGGCCGGCTGGCTGTGGTGTACCAATTTTTGGGTCCATTCCTTTTTGATCACCGTCCTTGTGATAAGTGCCTTCGCAGTTGTGAAATCAACTTTTGTGGCCGTTTGATCCATATCTGAGCCTTCGTTAGCTAATCTGTCAGCTTTTTCGTTACCAGATATGCCGAAATGGCTAGGGATCCATTGAATGTGGACGGAAATACCATTTTTAGATATCTTGAGTAAGGAGTTCCAAATTGCGTTTTCTGTTTCCGAACGGGCTTTAGTCAGGCCATCTTGCAGTTTTAGAACCAGTGATTGCGAGTCCGTGAATATGTTGACCTTTCCATGGGTCTGGTTGGTTTCGACCCATTCCAGCGCTTTTTGCATGGCGATTGATTCGGCTCGATAACTGCTTCCAAAGTTTCCAGCCGGAAGCTTGAGTGAGAACTCCGCCCCATTGGAGTGACGCTGAATGAATATTCCACTGCAACATAGTCGGTTAGAATCTTTCGCAGAGCCATCTGGTAGACACCCAGGTCAGCAGTATCAAGGTTCGTCATTGCCATGAGGCCAGCTATTCTTCTTGGTAAGAGTAATGGCAAGGGGCACCGAACACATTGCCGAATCCGGTTGCGAATTTTAACTTTGCAACAATCATTAAAACAGCAAACAATAGAATAGAAATCGCAGCCGCTTGACAACACTGAAGCAGCAATTATCTGATATTGAAATATGCAAGTATTTATATATTAGTCAATTATTAATTGAGTATCACAGTCACAAACGCTATAAAGTTTTGAAAAATTACATATTTGACGATATTTGTCTTCAGGTTCATGATCAAAGAAGGTGCATTGAGTAACGGAGATTTGGACGCATTGTGGGCGGCGCATCAAGGAAAACACGACGCGATTGTGAAGAATATTCACGGACTGTTGGCAAAACTGGCTTGGGATTTCAATCCGCAACAGCTTGATTACTTGTTTAAGTCGTTTCAGGTGAGGGCCTGTATTTAAAATAGCGGTAGCACTTGTCTCCAGTTAACAATTGGTTTTGTTAATATATACATCTATACATAGATATTTAATATATATCAGTAGCACTTTGGTATTTCCCGATTTGGAACCATTAATATTGGGTTCTCAGTAAATTTTTTTACACGAATATATGGCACTTGTAGTTTGGTTTGTTTTGAATTGGTAGCATCTTCTTTTTCACAAGTAATTCTTTGAAATTGAGCTTACAACCACCGGTTCTCGTTTTATAATTTTATTTCAAAATGAAATAAATAACATTCGGCGTTTGATTACCCGTTAATAAGGCGGAATAACTTTAATTTACGAATATTTTTAGTTGTAAATAACGAGGCACAGAACTACTTTAATTTTGGTTTAAGTGACATAAACCGATCCTACCACGAAAACAGGCCGACAGCCAAGAATTTTATTATATGGGCTAGAAGATGTGTAAACGTTGCAAAAAAATTTTTTCAGACAACGCCAGATAGCATGAAAATTTCTAGAATAGATTGAATGATGAATTGGTTGTAACGGCTTCGCAAGTCAAAAAACTTTTATTGGCAACGGCAATTTACTACATTGTCGTTCTGTGACGGAAAACGTCGGACGGCATTTAAATGGACAAAAAGTGTAGCGCAACCCTAATTGTAATTTCAGGGCAGTTGGCGTGACTCAAGCTCAAAAGAACGCGAACTGTTGCTTGATTTGATGAGACGTCTCGCTGAAGATGACAAAGATGGAATTATGGCTTCGAAAGTCCTTCGGTTACTGTGGTGCTTGGCCCATTCACCAGATTTGCCTACCGAAACCGTTGATTTGGCACTCGCGGCTCATGTCAAAATTCTCGATTGCTCGTGTTCAGCAGACCGGGATCGGCTTAAATTGCATTTTCTTGAGCAGTGCGTCAACGATTTGGTTGAAGTTATACCGGTGCCACAGTCGAGTGAAAGCTCAGCTGGTGCGATTCTAAGTTTGTTTTTGAAATTGTGGTTATATCATCGTAGCCTGAAGTTTGGCAAGCGGGTTGCGTTCTATAAAAATTTCGTGGGGAGTTCTTGTTTGACAAACCTAAGTCCTGAATCATCTGTATACAGCTGATTTTTAGAAACAAAATCGGAAACATCAAAAAATTTATACCCGAGTTACAAAAACATAAAGCCCCCAGAAAATAATCCGAGGACCTCCTGTGGTTTAGCTGTTTAAAATTCGTTTTCAAAAACGCAAAGGGGTTTGACTTTTAAACTACCCTTGGCTACGTCTTTGTTGGGGATTGATGGTCTGGACTTTTTGCACAGTTAAACTGCACACATTAGCTCCAATATTTGCCAAATTTCGAAGCGCACCGTTTTCTAGTCCTAAGCGTACAAACTTTGTCTCGCAGTAGGGATAGGTGCTAATGGTTATACTGTAATAGCAGTGATTCGGTGGTGCAATATATTTGCAATTCCTGTTCCATTTCCTGCTTGGACGTAAAAATGAAGTCCTGTTCCTGCTTCTGGGAATTGTAGTTTAAACTTGTGCAAGTATTTGATTTCAGAAAGATTAAAGAATACTAGCGATTCTGGTCATGAAACAAATGAAGATATATCTAAACCGAACGCTGCGGCACAATATGACGACAGCGGTTTGGAAAACAACGAAGAAACCACTGTGTTGTTGAAACCAAAGTTATGCTGGGTTATACCGGCGCTGACACAAATTCGTGAAATTTGTAAGCTGTACCATGCTGGAAATGTAACGTTTAGCAACGCAAACAATTCGCAACAACAACAACAAGCGGATGATGAAGATATTAGTGGCGCTGGCAGGACGTATCCATGCTTTGTGTATCGACATGAAGTGCTGAATTATCTCCATAGTACCCATAAAATTGTTGTCATAGTAACGAATAACCTTGGCGAGTATATGACATGTGCTCGGAGAATTGCTAGGCAACGGGGCATCGTAGAACCGGATTCGCTAAGGTTGGATGGTAGGTATCCACATCCGCAACAAATTGCCGAGAGACTGTCGTTCTTGCGGTTCCTGCTGACTGATGGCCGGTTATGGTTGTGCGAGCCACAGGTTAGGGGGATCCCAGGGGGGATAGTCGAAACTGTGCCTATTGGGGTGTTTCTGGGCTACCGGCGACTAGGCGAGAAGCCCAAATTGTTTTTGCGTTTGCAGGGGTCGTGGGAAAATGGAGGGAAGGTGTCGAAGTATCTGGGTGAATTCTGGTGTGATTGGGGCTTCTCTTTTCCCCTCACTAGCGAAACCCGAGGTCTATAATACTTTATCTACAGTTGGTGATATGTTTTAAAACTTTTGTTGAGCCGAAGCAGCGTTTTGGGTTCAAATGAAATTTACTAAATATATTGCAAACTTATGCCACGTATAAGCAGCATGACAAAAAGAACTGATTAGAACCTTAGTAGTTGAACAGGTAGCATTGCGACTGTTACAGTGACGTTGACTAGCATTTTATTTTAAGGCGACGCAAATCTGGAACATTTTGGTGCAGGACAGTGTGTTCGCATGTGATCGTGATATAGCGTTCCGGTGGTTCGCAAAGTTGGTTGGCGAAGAGCCTGATTTAGACCCGGAAACATTCAGACCTTTCTTCGAAACACAACTGCTTCAGTTGGACGTCGCCGCGCTCAACGAGCCAGGCCTGCGATGTTTTGAAAAGTTTTTCAAACAGGTATTTTAGGTTTATGCCTCAACTTTTGATGGTTTGAAAGTTTATAAAACCTATCATCTGTTGGTTATAGATGCTATACCGTTTTAAAATGCGAACACTTATCAAAGTTGAGCAATTTACTGAGGTGACCTTGTGTGCAGATTGATCCGTTTTGTTGGTATGTCGTAAATTTAGGTGTGGTGTTATGTTCAGGGGTATTCTACCAGTGCAGGGTGGCACCGAATGTATGTTTTGACAGAATCCGAATTCATTGCTAATTTTGCCGAATTCGAATCTAAACTTTGCATTTTGTAAATTTATATACCGATAATTTGTTTCTGAATACTAACTGAATGCTAACCGAATAATATTTCATTGCTGATCTCAGATCTGACATTTGTGACCTGAAACAAAAATTATTGATTTTTATTTTACGTTATTTAATATTTTATTGTTTAAATATGTAAACATATTATATTACCGAACATTGTTGAGCTCGGCTTTTTCACGGCCGAATTCGAACTGCGAATTTTTGTCGAATCCGAGCTTCTCGCGATGCCTAGCGTTGATTTCGAATGCTGCATTGATATTTCCTCAACGAAGTCTTAAACTTGGTAGTAACTGCTGTGTTTCAGGTGAACCAGCGAGAAAATCGGCTAATAATGGGCCGGCGGAACACAGTTCAACTTAACCATTACGATCTAATTGGTTCTGAATATTTGTGGCGAATCATTTTGAACGTCAAGTGCCGTGCAGAAGTTGTCGATCGTGCCATGCAACTGTTCTGTGATGTGTTTAGCCGACCTTCGCCACAGATGGCCACCGAGACCACGGAGCTGCATAATGATATATTGAATACGTGTCGCGCACATTTGAAAGCCAGCTACGATACGCTGGGATGTTTGATGGCTGCTGCTGGCGTTGACGGGTAGGTTTAGATTGCGTTGTTGGTTTGATATGGGATAGTAGTGTAATGAGTTTCGAGACCTTCATATTTAATATCGTTATGCTATTCATTGCACCTATGTGCCTGTCGATACCTGCAAATAAGTTGATACTCTGTTTTAAAAATCGAATGTAAACTTCCAATTTGCTGTGTTATGTACCTTCTGATAATGTTAATAGCATATTGGCCGCAGTTGGTGATGTGAGCTGGTTGGAAAACAGAAGACAGTAAATGAGAATAAAATATTTGGCTCAAGTATAGCAGTGCTCTGCCGCGAAGATAAATTGATTTTGATTCGGCGTGCCAAGTTTTTAAAAGATTTCATTGATGGAAAAGCCAGGTTTAACTTAATTACACGGCTGCCGTTTGTGTCCATTGGAATTGGGTTAAATTGCGGAACATGGTGCAACCGGCATTCCAGATATGGCATGGAAATCCGCTAGCTATTACTTTCGTTTTCTTTGTTTGTTTCCGATATTTTTAAATCCCCTTGTACACTGAACAAGGTACAAGCGGCATTCCAGATATGGCATGGAAATCCGCTATTACTTTCGTTTTCTTTGTTTGTTTCCGATATTTTTAAATCCCCTTGTACACTGAACAAGGTACAAGCGGCATTCCAGATATGGCATGGAAATCCGCTATTACTTTCGTTTTCTTTGTTTGTTTCCGATATTTTTAAATCCCTTGTTCACTGAACAAGGTACAAGCGGCATTCCAGATATGGCATGGAAATCCGCTATTACTTTCGTTTTCTTTGTTTGTTTCCGATATTTTTAAATCCCCTTGTACACTGAACAAGGTACAAGCGGCATTCCAGATATGTCATGGAAATCCGCTATTACTTTCGTTTTCTTTGTTTGTTTCCGATATTTTTAAATCCCCTTGTACACTGAACAAGGTACAAGCGGTATTCCAGATATGTCATGGAAATCCGCTATTACTTTCGTTTTCTTTGTTTGTTTCCGATATTTTTAAATCCCCTTGTACACTGAACAAGGTACAAGCGGCATTCCAGATATGTCATGGAAATCCGCTATTACTTTCGTTTTCTTTGTTTGTTTCCGATATTTTTAAATCCCCTTGTTCACTGAACAAGGTACAAGCGGCATTCCAGATATGGCATGGAAATCCGCTATTACTTTCGTTTTCTTTGTTTCCGGTATTTTTAAATCCCCTTGCCCACTGTTATCTCCTAATCCTAATTCTTTAATTAACTGTTTTAGAGACGATCGGCTTTCGCAAGAAACCACAAAAATGGCTCGGACACTTGCTACGTTGTACGGATATATCGCTCAGTATGATGATAGTTTCATCCATGAACGGCGTTGTTGCGCTTTAGGTTGTGCGTATCATGGTCGTGATGTCAATGTTATTGTTCGATTCCCGACGCAAGGTATCGATAGAGACGTTTTCGAACATTTTAATATGAAAATTTTATGATGGTATTAGACTGAAGGATTGTAACGCCAAACTCGAGTTTATCATCGTTTCTACCTCCCTTCATTCGAAGGTTTGCCCATACCGCCGCACTGTCGATTCAACGTATTAAGTCTAAAACAATACTTTTACGCATGAATTACACTATTTGTATAGTTTTTAGTTTTAATGTAGCGTATATTGTGTGTAGTGTGTTTACATGTTATATCTAAGCGATACAGCATGGTTAAACGAGATTTTCGTTTCAAACCAGTTCTTTTGTTGACAGCAAATTCCTTCCTTCCCCGGTTGAAGCTCCAGTTCGTGGAAACAGCGTATGCCCAGATGGATAACAAAAATAGTGCAGTTTTTCTGAAAATATTAATTTTATGGAATAGAGAGAGCACTCCCTACCTCATAGGTCCACTACCCAGCAAGGTGTGCTTATGAATGTAACTTCAGTAGTTTCAGGTGGCACACGTGTTGATGATATGGAGGTTTGGACACACGGGAATCAAACGTTGGGATCGTTGCGACAACAAATTGCAAATCGGTTTAATCTGTCTCCGCCTGTCGCCCTTGAGCTGTATTACAATAATGAACCTCTCGTAGGCCATAATTCGCGCCTCGTCTCTGATACCGTGCTCGGTAGAAAGACAAAAGTGAGTCGTGGTTGGTTGTAGTAATCGAATTCATGTGTTCTTGCTTGATTTAGCTTACGAAGGAAGGTACAGAATGAATTTCGGCGCCGCCCTTGAAGAATGTACGAAAGTAGTGCGTCGGTATTATTGGTAATAAATCTACTGTCGGTAGCATTGTGTTTTTTCATTCACGGTATATGAGAATTTTACTGGGCTAAATAAATTTTTGATCAAAAAATAAATTTAGTGGGCATTTTAAAAAACCTAGGTTTTTCGAAATTAAACGGTTTGGTAGCCGACTACTGATTGAGAAATTTGCATTTGTGTGCACATTGTGATAAGTTTGCTGCAGGTTTTGTTGACGGCAAAGATAGTTCAAGGAGGTGCCGGTAGTAGTAGCCATCATCATCAGCATCACTCCGGTGGAATTCCTGGGACAGGAAGTTTCGGTGGTGGAAGTGAAAAGTCTGCTGCGACGAATGCTGTTAACACGACCATGGCTGGTGGACATTCAAGTCGCAGTTGTGGCGGCATGATTTCGTCGTCACCATCTAACTCAAGTTCTGACTCGAGTGCTGCTGGTTCGCCACAGGCAGCGTACGGCGCCAGGGGAGCCCTCGCACGTCGATGGTCAAGTAAGAACTGGCTGGAATGTTGAGGGTGTAAAGAATACTCGTGCGCAAAAAGTTGCGGTTGTCATTACACTTTTTCAGTGCTGACAATGAATACCGTACTTCTTAATTTATAATTGTGTAGTGTGTGAAGCAAACCGAAGAAAACGAAAAAACGCCGTGTACAGTATCTCTTGTGATTTTTATAGTCTCGAACGAGAACCGACCGCAATATAATTGCTTTTCATGCAATCCAGTCAAGGAATGTTTATGAGAACTGTGGCTCCGGTAGATAACGTGTTCGCCTCGATGCCGGAGCATCAGGCCCCGCTGGCGGGGCGAGGCTGTGGCGTCTCTACTTAATAATGATTTATCCTAGCTTAGTGTCACTGTTTTTGAAAATATATTTTCTGAACGTGTGATGGTTGCTTAACTGTTTACAGATGCAGACGCTGCTATTGCGGCCGCAGAAGCCGCTGAGGCGAGCTTACCAAGCTTAATGCTTGCGCGATCGCGAAGCGATGTCGAATTTTTGTTTGGATTGTGTGATCTCGGTAGCGAACTCGCGTCTGCGACGTTATCCGCATCAACGACGTCCGCCAACGGCGTTGACGACGCCAAAACGGCGACAATTGCTGCTGCGTGCGATGTACGCGATCGCGCGCGAGCAATACTACATCGGTTGCCGCCGTGCGCGACGCTCGTGGATGCGCTCATACGCGCGTGCAGCGGCGACAGCATTGGCGTTGCGTCGCCGTCGTTGTTGTCATCGCATAGTGAAACAACGTCAACGGCGTCGGCTGTTGAGTCAGCGACCATTGTTGATTCGACGGGTCGTCCAACGACTACCAGCGCCGCAACTCAAGTGCCCTCCATCGTGACGACAACAATGTCATCATCGATGTCGTCGTTGCCGTCCCTCGACTCAGTATTCTACGATGCGTCCCCATCTGCGGTATTGTATTCGCTGGCGTTGACGTACGCGTTACTGATGCCTGTCGGCGACATCAAACCGATAACGCGATCATTTCGACGATCGTTTTTGTTGCGTGGCCACGGCATAGAAACCAGCCTTGCGATGCTGGTCAACACCCCAACTTCGTCGCCGGCAACAACTATGGCGCCGACGGGATCGCTGCCATCGTTTTTGTCGACCGCGGACGCGGCAACGCGATGGGACGCGCTCGCTTGGGTGTTGCGTCTAGTCAAATTTAGTGTCATGTGCGTCACGTACGCACAGTTGCACAATTCGGTCGGGATTTACTCGGAAGAACATAAAATTGTCGCGATGATGATCAGCCAAGCAGATACTATCCTAAACGCGACTGTCAGCTCACTTGGATGCGATTTGAAGCAGCAGGTTAGTGCTTACCGGTTTGGTGGACCGAAGGAGATGTATTCTCAGCTGTGTATAGCACCTATTATCGGTTAATATTAGGTTTTATAACGATCGAGCCTAGCAACTACTGATCAGAAAATCTACGTAGCAGTAGGTTAAATGAGGTGCAAAAATGCGTTGAATTTCGAATCATATATTTCTTTCGATTTCTCAGTGTAACGCGGCACTCTATCAGCAACTGGTGATAGATGCTATACACATTTTTAGAATATGGGCATAGGACCCAAGGGTAATTTTTACGAAAATTCCGTTGTCAGAAAATTTTTCCTCGTTCAGTAAAAAACCAAATAGCGCGAAGCGAAACTCCGAGCGAAGCTCGGAGTTTCACGAAGCGTTTTATGTTTTGTACTTGAGGGTCGAAAGGTGGATGTCCGTCTGGAAAGAATCTCAGGAATGGCCGAACCGATTTTGATAAACATTTTTTGTTTGAAAGCCATTTATGCTGGGGTGTTAACCTCGCATTGGGGTTTAAAAATTTTAAGCCGTTTATTAGCTACAGGCTAATTTGCATAATTAATTAGGCCTAAATCAGTACTTTCTACTTTATTTCACTAATTATTGCAGTTACAAGCAATCTAATTTCAGCATTAAAGGGTTTTTGGATGCTAGGAATCTGCATAGACTGTTTACAAACCTCTAAAACTGATAATTGAGTAGTTAGCTAATAGATAATTTGCATATTAGCATAGGTTATAAGCCTAAATTAGGACTTTTTACAATATTTCACTAATTATTAAGGTTAAAAGCAATATAATTTCAGCACTAAAGGGTTTTTAGGTGCATGGAATTTGAATAAATAGTTTACACACATCCAAAACCGATAATTGAATAGTTAACTAATAACTAATTTGCATATTAGCTTTATTGACAATACAAAATTAGGACTTTTTAAATTATTCCAAAAATTATAGGGTGACTGAAGGGTTTTTGGGTTCGAGGAATCTGAGGAAATTGCATACAAATCTCCAAAGCCGATAAATGAATAGTTAGCTAATAACTAATTTGCATATTACCTTAATTGTTTACGTGTGTTCGAGCTTCGCTCAATAAATGTAGTCTCAGTTGTTTTATTTTAGATTTTGGGTATTATTCCAAACGAGTCTCACATTCGCGCTGTGATGCGCTTAGTTTGGACTGCAGCAATTGGCCGATCTGAACTACACATGAAGTCGTTTGAAGAAATCCATGCTGCTCATGCCCAGGTAAACAGTTTCTGAGCTGATTGAAAATTGTTAAGTCAAAGCTGGAAAGAGATAATTTAGACATTTAATCAGAGATTTGAATGCCTGCTCAGGTAATACTGTTTATTCCGGATTGTATTTGTTTAGTTTAATTGATGGTTGTTTCATATATTTGCGCAGAGTTGGGCGAACAGCCGCGAAACCAATCAGCCGTCCCCGGCAGCATCGTTGTCCACACAGAATCTGGACATAATATCGTGTGGACTTGACGTGATTTCGTTATCATTTGTGTTGTCTCCGCCGTTACTCAACTCGTGGTTTGACGCTCCGGTTTATGTCGGTGGTCTTCGTGTTGAATATCGAGATTGGGAACTGTTCGCGATTGATTTGTTGTTTTCGTCGAATGAGTAAGAATCATGGGTGCGCTATGTGACTTGCTGCGCTATAGGGCGCCGCACTACAAGTATAGCGTGTCCCTCAGGATTGCTATTATTGGTAGACTGAGATTGTTTATGGATTTTATTTAGAATTTATTACTCTTTGTTTGAAATGAACGACACCGCTTACCACAATGTGATACGGGGACGGTGCCCGTCACATACGACTTCCTTCCGCTTTAATTCCTTCTCTTCCAGATTGAGACCCCCCTTTTTTCACTGGCCTGCCAACAAAACCAATAGTAAGTAGGTCTTGTTTTGGCTTCAGGGAAGTTCGTAATTACACCGCAGAGAAATTACTTCATATTGCAACGCTTTGCGGTGCTGGTACTGCATTTATTCGCGGAAGCGTTGTGGTTGAGCCCACAGACGTCGCTTCCGGCACTGGCGTGAGCTGCAGCCCCGCTGGATCCCCAACGACAACTCAACCATCGACGCCACAAACGATTGTAGCTCGCAACGTTCGATGTCTGCTATCTTTGCTGTTTCGCGTTATTGGTCGGCCGTTGTTGACCGAACGCCCGTGTCAACAATATTTCTTTTTGATGGCGAGGTATGTAAGTTTGACTAGAGCGATCGAATTTTACGAGACTTTAGATTGAGGCGCCGATTTCGTCCGTGTACGTTGCAGACCAAAGAAAAGACTATTAAAATTTAGTGAGGTGTTGGAAATGATTTAAGAAGTGAGATGTATTTGTACGAACATGTCTGGAGGAAAACGGGTGCATACTATAATAAGGCCGGCTTTAATGGGAGTGGGTAAGTACTTAGGTAGTAGGCATGGAACGAGACCTTGTAGATGACTCTTCGAATTTGGGAAGGGATTTGTTCTGTCATGGTTGAAAATTGTTTGTTTTAGACTTCTGAAGGCAGCATTTGCAAAAGGCATTGATGTTCCGAACAGAGCTGAATTATTGACGAAAGAAATCAAGTGGCTCAAACAGGCCAAGGTAAGTACTTCACATAGGCGTTACAGTATTTTGCAACTTACAATAAGATTTTATCGACGTTTTAATGTTTTTGCTGATGAATAAATTTTTTTGCTCTTAGATGTTACTTAAACATTCATATACAGACGGAATTTGTTCTCATTGAAGTACGCACAAAAAGGGTTACTGGAATTCGCAGGTATGGCCTCGGATTGAAAACTTCTAAAGGCTGAAATAACGGGCGGATACCGAGCTCAGGACCTGTGTTCTCAAACGTGTTTGATTGGCTTATTCCAAATTTACTGGATCTTTCGTGGACTGGTGATAGCTGCTGCGCACATTTTAGCATTCATGCGCTAACATATTAACATTTAATGATAAAAAGTTTGATTCATATGTATTTACAGTGAGACAAACCTGTTAAATAGTTAATTTGTGAATGCAAGTTATTGTGAAGTACGCATTGTTATTGCTACTAATTTTTAGGAGTATACGGTAACTCAATTAGAAAGTTATCCCCACGAAACACTGCTTGTTGGACACATCAGTGTTACCACTGAACTCGTGCGTGCAATGAGCGACGATGAAAAATGCCAAGTTGGATCCTTAGCCGAAGGAGCTAATTTGATTAAGGTAAATATCTTATTGGTGGAATTTTTGAAAATTTAAATTTTTTAATTAACTTTTGCTGTAGTGTGCCATGTTAGCAGGAACATTTGTGAAAAGTTAAATTTTACTAACCTGATTTGTTTATGTTCAAAAGTACAACGAACCAGTGATGTTTTAAAAAAAGTTTGACAGTAAATATGTTATATGTCTGATTAAACTGAATGGTATGCGTCTGCTTATGGTAACCGAATGCATATATGTCATAGTCTTTACGAGAACGGCATAGTAGAAGATACCTGATTTTCAACGGTGTTTTGTATGTGGGCACTTAGGGACCGTAAACCTGAAAGATAAAAATGGATTGTTCCAGCTCTTAACTTCGAAATAACAAATGTAAGCTAAAGTCTGCTAAAATACGTAAAATATGCGAAAAACTAAATTTTTAGTTAGGCATCTCCGCAAATGTTCGCTCCCCCTGCTACTGGGGATTGGTCTAGCGACATATGCGAGAAATGCCGCTTGATTGAGATATCAAGTAACTTTATTCTCTCGTACTCCGAAATAAAAGTTAAAACTCAGGTATAGAGCGGATAAGTATATTTTAAGGAATTGATTGACGATTTTACGCTGCCGGCTTCCCGGATGTACGTCGAAATGCGGCGACAAAACCGTCGTAACGCAGCCGCATCTGCGACAGCAAGCGGATTCCCACGCTCGGCGACTGATTTTCCGTTGAGTAGCAGTGCTGGGACCGGTGGGAGTTCTAGTGGCCAGGCAACTTCTGTACTGTCACATCGTCGCTGTGGAGGCACAGTTGGAGTCCCACAGAGTGTTGCCGAGGAGTCTGTTGGCGAGACGGGGACGTCAGCGCTGGATTCAGTCGCTAGCGTAGGCGAAAAAGGCGCAGCAGCTGGTAAGTTTGATAGGATTAAGGTGTGAATTTTCATTTACATAATTAGTATGGTGTCCGGGGTGCAATAGGATGCTATATTTACCGGCGCCGGATATTGATCTATTTGCCCTAACCGAAACCAAATGTTAGCCGGATATACGTCTAACTTTATGCACCGTTGGCAGTATTTGAATCACTCCACCGGTAGTTTTATACCGGAACAGGAACGGCGATTTTCCCACCGGCAGCTTTATACCGGAACAGGAACGCATATTTTATTTGCTTCCCTGATGGCAGCTGGTTCAAAAGTTAGTTGCAATACGTTTCGGCAAACGTTTACAAATAGGACGACTGTTTTATATTTTTAATAATTAAACCAAGTTTTCTTGATTTATATTAATAATAGTTTTACGGGCTTGTGTTGTAGGTAGCTTAGAGCATCACAATGCTGTTTCAGCAACAACAAGCGCTTCTATCGCTCCGGTTGGTATCACTTCGAGTCTCACTCGGTCAAAAACTACTTCTGCAATGCTTGCAGGACGCTGTATTCCTGTCTGCGGGACGCCATTAGCAGCGAACGCATCCTATGAGCTGTTGGTAGCGCTGTGTGTTATGTCTCCTCGGAATTTGAGATTGGTCGTCGAACTGTTGACGGAAATGTTTTATGAAGGTAAACGGGTGGGGCGTTTAAGTAGGAAATGTGTTGGGTTTTTATAATTGTTAATTAGTGTTGGCCTTAGAGCTGTTCATTATAGTTTTCTCAATACTGGCACAGAGAATGTAATATTTAATTTTAAAAAATGGTCGTTTTAAATTGACGCCGTGTTAGAGCAGAGATGTAAGTGTTTATATTATGCTAATTATCGATTATCGTACTAATTTGCAAGTATAGAAAGTTTCGAAAGGTATACTTAAAATGTTCCTTGTTCTAAAACCCCGCATAACATAGTGTTACATTGATAACACCATTATATATACTATTAAAAATATAATTAAAACTCTTTACTGCAGAAATTGAATCGTTTGTAACCCTTGATGAACAGTGAAAGCGATTTTTGAAGGCAAAACAAAAATGCGGAATTTTGGTTCCACGTTTTAAATTTCAAAATTCGATGCGAAGGTATTGGTGTGGTTTTTAAGATGAAACTCAATCGATAAGCGAATGGGAGTATTCGCCACCGGTTGGACTTAGACCACAGAATGGATTTGTTGGGCTTAAGAATGGCGGTGCGACTTGCTATATGAACTCCGTTTTGCAGCAAGTGAGATGATGTTAAAAAGAGAATATCAATTGCATTGTGTATTGTTCTTGCGAACGTACGTACTTGGCATGTGACGGCGTAGTCCAAGGGAGGATTGGGTGTTTAGGAATCAACCCACCTTTGATCCTGGTTGTACCTTTGATGGTATGTAGGAAAATGTCTGTTGTAAAGCAGAATAAGGCTAATTGTAGACAAATGTAGTTGCAGGTGATGCATACGTCGTGAAATGACATGCCGAAAAAAATTCGATAATGATTTTTTCTTGAGATCATAGCTGTTCCAGTTATATTAACTGTGCGTATAACTACACACACTCTTTGTATATACGTTTGTTTCCGTACGTAGGGGTACCTTTTTATTTTCCATACAGTTGGCGCTAACGTATTTGGAAGATATTGATTTCGTGCCGCTTTTATGCTCTATTGCTTATTAAGAGTCGAAAAATTTTCTGCATTAAACCCCTTTTTCAAGTTAGAATAACGGTGAGACATTACTGTTTTTGTTGTAGCTGTTCATGCTTGAGCCAGTACGGGACATCGTGCTTGGATTAGACGCTGGCGTGATTGTAGGCGCTGATGATAGCGATTTTGAAGACGATAGCACCGGTCATAAAGAGGTGTGGTTTTGGCTGTGTCGGGTGATGTTGTCATTTTCTATTTGAAGGTGGTGCTATACCTGTCGCGCCGACGGCGCCGCAAGTTAAATAATTGGCTTGTGGTGCTGTCCCGTGTCGTATATGCCACTATGTGTGCGAGCCGAACAACGATTTGAGCCAGACGGCACTGGAAAGCATTAAAATAGTCAAACGGTATAGCGCTATCCTAAGTATTCTGGATTTATTAACATCAAGACACGAAGCTAGCCTTGGTATTTCCCGGAATTAGGCTCTGAACGAATGATGTTTCTGCGTTACAATAGCTTCGCTGTAAAATGAACAAGAAACTAATTCCACCGATTTGTAGACGCAACAATTGTTTTTTCTTGTTAGGGTATTTTATACTTTGTGGCGAAAGTTATGCTGTTTCTCAGCCACATGATATAACTCATTAAGACGAAAATAGGATAAATGAAAAAAAATCTAATCAAATCAGTGAACTGCTAATAAACTAATGCATTAGATTCGACGTTCGCTGTATTGTTTATTCCAAGGGTAACTTTTGAAAGGCTTTTGTTTTTATTTTTGCTTGTTTAGTTTTTGTGCTGCTTGCTTGTTTATGTTTTAGTTTTTTTCAGAGTGAATCGTCTATAAGCAACGACAAGCGTGACTATCATTTGGGAATTGTACGGAATTTGCAGTTGATATTTGGACATTTACTCGCGTCACAGTTGCAATTTTACATTCCACGAAAGTTTTGGAAACATTTCAGGTTGGTTTTCTGAGTATGTTAGATTTTTATCAATCTACGACGACAAGTAATTAATAAAAGCTAATAGAAATTACGTAGAATTTGGTTCTGCGACTCACGGATGTGCTATACTTTTATATGCTGCGCAGCATCGCGCGGCGCCCCCCGCCGCTACGCGTTCGACGGGCGGCTTCGGGTGGCAGGTATAGCGTCACGCTAATAATTGCCACAAAAGCGATTCTTTAACAAAATTCGACATACTGGCCGAGTTGGGATTAAAACTTGCCATAGTCATAGAAAATGTGTGGGGGAAAGTAAAATGACTTCAAAACTGTGCAGGTGCTTTTATGAGCGGGCAGTGTATCATTTGTGTTATGTTTCAGATTTATTGGTGAACCGATTAATTTACGGGAACAACATGACGCAGTAGAATTTTTTGATCACATAATTGACAGTGTTGATGAAGTGTGTAAAATGCTCAAACAGCCACCGTTGTCGCAAGGCGTTCTAGGTGGTATTTTGGCTGATCAAAAAATTTGCAAGGATTGCCCGCATAAGTAAGTTGGCTCGGTCTGGGAAGCATTTAGAAGTAAAATTGGAGTAGAGCAGTAGCCGTCTTCTGAAATATCTGTAGTACCTATCTTCAGTTTAATAATAATAATAATAATAATAATAATAATAATAATAATAATAATAATAATAATAATAATAATAATAGTAATAATAGTAATAAATAATAATAATAGTAATTATAATAATAATAATAATACTAATAATAATAGATGAGATGCTAAATAAACGTCAAAATTGATAAAATAGCAGACGTCCGTATGTTATGTAAACTAATTTAGGTTTGGAAGTAGTATTTTATAATATTTGCGTTCATCTGGAGCTGTATTCTGAAGTGTGTACTAGCGCCTATCGTCACTTAATAATAGGTTTTCATAATCTAGTTTAGACAGTTGCGAATGTGAAATTTGGGCTAGTAACGTAACATAGTACACCAGATTATAATAAAGCATATTATTTAGATATTCGAAAGATGCATCGTTCACCTATTTATCGGTTGATATTCGAAATGCGGGTACGTTGGGAGCGGCGCTCAGTGATTATGTACGCGGCGAGCTACTGGAAGGCGCTGATGCCTACTTGTGTGAAAATTGTCAAGCAAAGGTTAGTTTGATTTAAGCATAGCCAGAATGCAAAATGGTCCTGAAGAAGAATACGCAACTTAGTCTGAATTACATAGAACTTATATTTTGCCACCTCTGGTGTATTGCTTCGACGAACTAGTTTATACTAGAAGCGACCAAAATGTCGAAAATATTAATGTGCAACATCGTTTTCGCCAACAGGTAATAAACTTTTCTGCAAATATGCTGATTTGACCCATTCATAAATTATATGCGGTATGACCAAAATGAAGCTGATTTTTTCGTTGAGCAATGTCGTTTTGCATACTAGTTTTCTGTGCTTCTGGTTATTGTAAGAGTTCGTAAAATTATGCTTAAACAAACGTATGTAAGCCAATACGATGTTATTTTTGTTGTTTCTGTTTCAGGTTGATGCGGTTAAACGTCTTTGTATCAAAAAGTTGCCCAAGATTCTTGCCATTCAACTTAAACGGTTCGATTATGATTGGGAACGGTGAGTGCAAGTGATTCTGATCATGATGGGTTTAAAGCCATATTCATGTTTTGAAGTTTGGTGCACAATGTTGAAAAGTTCTGGCTCTTCTGGAGTATAGCATCTGTCGTCGGTCACCGATATAAGAAACCTCTAGTTTGACTTAGAAAGAAGCTAAAGTTTAAAGATGGGTTCCTATTAACCATGGCGCGGCTATGAAAGCGATAAATAAGTTTTTCTGGTATGCTGAATTGATGTGTTTTGTTTCAGAGAAACAGCTGTAAAGTTTAATGATCATTTCGAGTTTCCTCGCTCCTTCGATATGGAACCGTACACTGTTTGCGGGTTAGCGAAAAAGCCTGGTGAGTTTTTATTGTTGTTGTAGCCAGTCCCAGATTCTTTTAGACTAGGGTTTACAGTCCATGCGCTGTCGCTGCTGTGACAGGTTGATTCCGTAGGTCCAGCACCGTTGCATTGACAGATTTTGAAGTGCTGTTGAACAGATGTTCGTGTTGTGATGCGGACCTTGACAGTCCGGATACTTGGTTGCGGTACGTGTTCAAGTTAGTACTGAACCGGAACGTAGCTGCGCCAGAATTAATCGAATGGATCTAGGTAGCCGTTCTTTCTTCACCTTTCACTATTTCTGTAGGCGGTGCATTTAGAACACGGTTAGTCGAGTATCCAACTTTCGTTGACTGATGATGATGATGATATCTTCTGGGTCGTCGGGCAAGCCCATATGACTGGAGCTCGTTAGAGCTTTCCAACCGCCCGCAGGAAGTCAACAACACTGCCAGGGTCTTCGTTCAGTACAGCTAATGTTGGGTTTATTCCAAGGTGTTGTATTCGCTTGGATGTGTGTCTTGGACAGGTCAGTAGGAGGTGTCGCACGTCCTCATCATCCATACCACATGCTGCGCAAGTAGGGCTGTCGGACAAACCGATCCGATGCATGTGCGAACGAAGAATGGAGGCGTGTCCTTTACAACGCAGTTGAGATAGGACCTTGTGTTCCAGGCGGCTGAGTTCGCATTGCTTATCGCGGTCCACTGGTTTTGCGGTGGCGAAGACCTCGGCAAAGAAATCATCTTGCTGCAGGGCTTCCTTCCACCGCTCTTTGGTGTCTAGCTTTGCCTGCCTGCGAATAAGTGCATTTGCGGACGAGATGTCTACCTCCGTTTGTGCTTGCGTGCGGGTTGCTGCGCGCTTTGCCACCGCGTCTACCCGTTCATTACCCGTCAAACCTGCGTTGCCGGGGACCCATTGTACCGATATGTGGGGTCCGCCCCCCTCTGCGATTTTGCCAAGCGCAGACCATACTGCACAGCACGACGCTGAAGTTTGTACCGACGGTCCTCCGCTCAGGGCCGCTATTGCGGATTTCGAATCAGAGCAGATCCTGACTTCGTCACAATGCATGGCGTTTTGTTGTATCCAATCCAGAGCTAGCTGTAGCGCTATCAGTTCCGCATGATGGCTGGAGCAGAAACGGCCCGCCGGCGCCTCCATCTCCTGCCCATCCTCTACATAGGCTCCACTACCCCCATACGCTACACCATCCGTACACGATCCATCAGTCCAGATGCACACGTCTGCTGGTGGTAGAGCAGCTAGTGTCGCCTCGGCAGCTGCTTTGCGCATCTCCGGGGGATCTGTTCTTCGCGTAGCAGTCTTTAGATCTTGGTAAAAATCAACGTTGGACAGGCCTGATCATGGCGCTACGTCGCAGTGAAGCAGCAACCGCTCTCGTGGCAGGTTGGATAAGCCGATGCGCTCCGACATTGTCTTCCCAATTTCTCTCCATGAGGGCTGTCGCTTCAAGCTCCTCGCCGTGGATCTGGTTGCAGCAATATGGCGCGGATGGGAGGGTTGTAGCCGTAGCGCCCTCTCATAACCAATAGCGGCCATCTCTCTGCGGCGTATGTCGTACGGGGGTAGATCTGCGATGACATGCAGGTATTCCGCCGGTGAATCGCGGAGGGCACCGGTGATGATCCGCGCGGCCCGTCTCGTCACCACATTCAGCTTTTCAACGTGCGTGTTACTTGCCGACGGTATCCAGGCCGCCGCGCAATACTCCATGACCGATCTAACATATGCGAGGAACAGCTTGCGCATTACCTTCTGGTCGCACCCCCAGGAGCTCCCAGCAATGCAGCTTAGGGTTTGAAGACGGCCGTTAGCTCGTTGTTTGATCCCATCTACATGGTTGCCAAAAGATAGGGTCCTGTCAAACTGGACTCCTAAGAACACAGGGTTAGGGTTGTATTCGATGACTTGACCATTCAGTGTCAGCTGAGGCCGGTAGGATGCCTCCATGGTCCAGGTGGTGAAGAACGTCGACTCACACTTCTGCACGTTCACATCCATCTTCCATTGCTCAGTCCATGCTGCAATTGCATTCAGGCCCGCCTGGACATTCGCTTCGGCTTTCTTCAGGTCGTGATGCGTTGACCATATTGCTAGGTCATCAGCATAGAGGCTACCGTATACGTCATTGCCGACATCGTCCAGGATGTCATTGATGAAGATGATGAAAAGGAGGGGAGAAACGACGGAACCCTGCGGCACGCCCTGCCGAAATACCTGCGACCGGCTGCAACATCCTTCGTATTCTGCTTTGGCTACGCGGTTTTCTAGAAAACTCTTTACCCAACGGAGATAGCAGCATGGGAGCCCCTTTCTTGCCAGCTTCACTAGCAAACCACTTCTGAGAACCGTGTCAAATGCTCGCTTGAAATCAATCATTGCCATCACGGTTCTACCGGCTGGTTTTTTATGCAGGAAACCATCGACCACTGCTTGCGTGACGTAGCTGATCTGATTCTTCAGTGGATCGCTGCTTCCGAAAACCAGCCTGTTGGGGAGATAACTTCCATCGTTTCTCCAACCAGTACTCCATGCGGCACTTGATAATACGTTCGAGGAGCTTTCCAAGACAGCTTGTCAAGCTGATTGGCCGGTAGCTGGACATACTTCGTGTAGATCCTGATACGCATTTTCTTCCGCGTTGCGCTAGTGCCTAAGCGGTTTTCGCTTTCAAATCGGTTGCTTTGTGACTCTGGAATCCCAATGTTTTCATGTTGCGCGGCGGATTTGGTTCTAATATTAGTCGGTGGCGAGGGTGATCTTGTTCTGAGCATGCAGCAACAAATGTAGCCGATAGCATATCGTTGTGTTTTTTGACTAGTGGTATATGGCATTCCTGATGCAAGTGATCGCTAGATGCTATTTGTAGACAGCTTTTGTAGTACGCAACGCGGCGTTTTGAGTTGTCTGGATTTTGTTTACACTGGACGACGATGGGATAGGCGACCAAACTGGAACCGCATAGTTGATGATAAAATGCCCGAAGTCCTTATTTGTCAACAGATGTGTCTCCTTGTCTTGGCCGCATGTGGAGCCAGTCAACGCCTTCAGGACGGCGTTCCGTTGTTTGACTCTGGTGCCGAAGTTCCTGCAGTGCGGAGCGAACGTAAACATGGTGTCCAACGTAACGCCAAGTATCTACGGTTACCTTTCAAGAGGGAGTATCTCGTTGCCGATCATCAATTGATCGTGAACGGTCGTCTGTTTATTTAAGGGAGCTTTGTAAAGAATGACAGTAGTTTCGGGTTGAACGTAATATTTTTCGCTGCTTTGGATGGGATTTTTTAAGGAAAAGTTTGACTTGTTATATAAGCTGAGAAGCACTTAGCGCTTATAACGTGCAATATTTCAATTTTGAAGAGTCCGCGGTTTTAGGAAAACTGACTAATTATTATAGCGTTGTGAAAATTATTGTTCATTGTGAATTTTGATTCTAGGTGAACTGGTCGCGTTTGATCCGGATTCAGCGAACGCCGGTGGAACGAATTATCGCCTTGTGGGTATTGTGGTTCATTCTGGTCAAGCTAGCGGTGGACACTATTATTCGTATATTTTACGCAGGTTAGTCCATGGAATGGATTTAAGCTGGTTAAGTTAGTATGAAACGTTTCTTGGATGTATATTTTCGCGCAGCTTAGTTGTAGTAATATTTACCAGTGGCGTTTGTGTCGTTTATTAGGGGAATTTTGTGTTATTGCAGGTTTCAGCTTTCTATCGCTCGTGTTGTGTCGTGACAACACTGAGTTGCGTGTAAATTATATATAAATCAAACCAGGTTTCCAGTATCCGAGTTCCTTTGTTGACAATTTTGCTTTGTGTTTAAGTTGATAAAATTTTAATTGGTCGGACGTTTGATAGTTCTTTTAAGAATGGAGTAATCTGGAAATTCACAGTTTGTTAACCCATGTAGAAATAATTAAATTTGAATTTCTGGTGAATTGGCGTATTTCAGGTCAGCGGATCAAACATCAACCAAATGGTTCAAATTTGATGATGGGGACGTTTCTGAAGCTCCGATGGAGGACGATACGGTAAGTTCTGTTGGGGCTGTTGTGGAAAAAAATTGGTACTTTGGGTAGGGGTGTTACATGATAATGAAAATATCTAAACATAAGATAATGAACTTCTGTTAGTCGGTACACTCTATTAATCATTTTTGTCTCCATGGCTGGGTTTTTTAAATCCTATCTAAGTACGACTTCATACTTAAGCATGTGCTAAACATTTTTCTTACAGAATTTGCTTCTAAAAGTGCATTTTGTTAAGTATGTATAGTTAAGACGCTGACCAAATTTGAGATGTTTTGCAGACTTACAGTTCAAACACTTTGTTCAAATTTAAGTCGTAGAATCATGGTGCCTCCTTTATATAAGGCATAACTATTGTTCTGTTGTTATGACAATGACTCAAACTCGGGGCATCTTGTTTGTTCAAAAAATTGAGCTTTTACAGAAGTCGTGGGAATGTGTGTTATTGGAAACAGGAATACAAAAATTGTGTAACTGGAGAATATTAGATTATGGAGTAGGCTGTGATAGTAATTAATTTTGTTTTTAAATGATGCAAGAAATATTGGGTGATTTGGTGATTTGTTGACTTTTGGTATGGTATTTTAGGAGATGCGAAATCAGTGCTTCGGAGGTGAACACACCATTGAAATGTACGATCATATGGTCAAAAGGTAAGTTTTATCAATGATTTGGGCAATATTTTAAACTAGTACTCTCAATTAACCAAAAATCTAGGTTTACGTGCAAATTTTGACTCGAATATGTAGTAGTTGTATTGTTTTGCAATCTTTTGGAATAGTAAAACATTGATAATATATTTTGTTACAATCAGTGGCCGTATTCTCAGATGTGTGTAGCACCTATCAAGAGGTAGTAATATGTTTTCAAACAAGCCAGCTTCGAGTGCTGTGGATCTTAAAGTTGTCTGGCGTGTCAGGCTTAAAGCTCTCGTTTGACTAGTTAAAATTTATAGAAGACTTGTCACCAACTGGTGATTGATTGGTCCTTGCTACACACGTTTGAGAATATGGCCGCAGGTAAATTGAATATTCATTTGCAGAAAAGCACTGCGGAGGCAAAAACGCTGGTGGAATGCGTACATTCTGTTCTACGAGCAAATCGAAAATGCGACTGAAGAAACTGTCACTCAAATTAGTCAAATGTCTATAAGTAGGTGGTTACTGTGTTTGTGTTTTGGTGTCTGGGAAGCGCTGAGTTTTTTCGACATTCTGTGATTCTTTCAATTGAAATTTCGGTGTTAATTTTTTTGTTTTTTAATCGAATATGTCATAAGAAAAAATCGGTAATGTTGAAGGGTGTACTTATATAAAAAAGTACGTATGTGATAAAAAAATATTATTTTAAAATTACTAGAACGGTGATAAAACTGGGCAGTTATTTGGGGGTGGGAAGCAAGCTTTTGTTCTTGCACTCTGCTCGCGCTGAAAACCTTGGTTCAATTTATCTACATTCATTGTAATGTTCCCGGATTCAATAATATAAACATACTTAAAGTATATCTCGAACGCGTAAATAAGACATTCATTTTTAATGTATTTTAGCGAGCAAACTGCGCGGAATGCCAACGGGAGTAGAACGTGCCGTTCGACTGCAAAATATGCATGCGTTGCATCAAAAACAACAATTTTCACCTGAATATTTCAATTTTGTGAAACATTTGTGTTCAGCGAATTTAATCGCGTTGGAAAGTGATAATATGCCTGATATTCAGGTAAGATTTTCAATTGATGACATTTTTTGTTAGTTTCGGACAGGTTATTGGAGACCAGAATCTTAGCAACGTATTCGTGTACGTATTTAATTTAGTACCAAACTTGCTGTATATATAGTTAGAATGATTGTAGCGGAAATTTTGCATGGCTAAGTAGCACAATAGTTAGAGCAATGGATTGGTAATCCGCATGGTGTGCGGTCCAGTACCACGGCATCCACAGCCAAATTATTGTGAAAGGTTTTATCAGGGTGCAATCGGAATTCCGATTCCGATTAGAATTTCTTTCAAAACGAGTTCCGATTCCGATTCTGATTGCACAATCAATCGGAATCGGAATGTCCATATTTTAATTTCAGGCCTACTTGTTGTGATATATTGTATAAATATTCTGCATCATTTATCTATTAAATTGTTTTTCGACGTGCTAACTTAAGAAAATATTCTGACAAACATTCGTCATAACCGTGCATTTATGCCGATTGCTGGATTACTGTTTATAGCCTGAGAAACTGGACGACATTGCCGTTTTGTGTACGCAGTTAATGTCCAAATTTTTGTTTATGACTGGTCTTCACGCGAAGAAATCTTTAAGGTTAGTATTTTTCATTTTTGTTGCCAGTTTCCGAAAAATTGAACTGGTTATTAAGGGCATTGGTGTCTTACAGAAATTTTCGAGGTGGAAGATTGTCACTGGCCTGAAATATATGGCTAGATAGTTTACCGCGACTGAATTTTCAAGATCTGTTAGAATTGAGTATATGCGAACGTTGCGATTTTTTTCGTTGTTAAAAACTAAAAAAACGGGCAAATATCTTTTCAGAGGTCCGAGCTTGGACTGGGTTGAAGTACTGCACAATTGGATTAAAATATCGTACAAAGCGCGTATTTGGTTTACTAAAACTCAGCTCATGGATCACGACGAACGTTTTACACGTTATATGCTCGAGTGTCCGCATCATGAGGTAAGCTGATTGGTTGAGATTTTGAACCGTATATTTTCTGTTGTGGGTACATCAATCATCAGTTGAGAATGAAGCGTGTAAACTTACGAATCAGTGAATGATGAGCTTCGTATTTTGTAACATTTGTCGCTATTTGTTGTCCTTGCTTCTGCACATACTTAAAGATCCACGGCTGCCAGAAACAGATGATTTGAAGTCATTACTAGCGGTTGGTGATGTACTGCTGTACGCATTTGATGATACTGCTCTTAAGTAGTTTGAGCTTATATTTTGGGGAATGGTTTTTCATGTTATCGCGTATTGCGAGGTGATCCGTGGGCTACAAGCTAACGTAGAATCTGCGATATCAATGATTTCTAATGGTTCGAACATTATTGGATAAATCTGGAATGTGTAAATGTTAAGTAACTTGACTGGTTTAGTTTTGTTGTATGTTATGTTGTTATATTTTTTGTTTTAGGTTCGTGTGATATTTTGTCGGCTGATTGCGAATTTAGCGCATGTAACACAAAACGATGCATTGCGACAGTTGTTTGAAAATTCACGTGAGTTCTTATTTTAAGAGAAGAAATGGCAGTTGTTTTAGAAGGGGTCGGTAGCCTCTCGAAATAAGAGTATGCAAATTGCCAAAGATTCTATGATGGAAAATCTATCTTTAAAACTCAGCGCACTGTGAGTTAGTTCTTTTGTTTGTTGAAGTGGCAAAATACGTCAAAAATAAGGGTGACGCTGCATACCTTTTAAAAAATTTTAATGTCATCCGACACCTTTTGTTTACGTCGCTGTCTATCGACGTCCATTGCCGTATGTCGTCATCAGTCGCGTGCAGTATGGCACGCGAATTACTTGCGTACAATCTTCACGGCGACCGGCTGCGCACTCGTCGTGTAAAACATCACCCTGTAAAGGTGGCTACTTGGTTTCATATGGCGTTACAGCAATAACAACCTCTTGGATCTGCATAGCGTTATAAAAGTAAGTGCTTTACTGACTCAGTTGACAAACTTTTTGATTTTTTTCAGCTGGGAATGTTAGCGTTGCCGAGTGTTTGCTACTTCGTGTACTTGAATTGATTAATCAAGATCTTCCCGAGCATGGACGTCATCTTCAACAGTATTTTGCGATGTTTCAATTTTTCGCATCGTTTGGTATCGGTGAGGTAAGTGAAGTTTGGTCTAATTTTATTTACCAGGCTGCAATAGTTTGTTATAATGCAACTTTCATATAATTGAAAATTCCTTTACATTAACCGTTTACCGCTTGAATATTTTATTTGTGGTTTTTGTTATAGCGAATGAAACTCATTGAGTTGGATGTACCTTTGAAATTTATGCGCTTGGCCTGCGACGACGGCCCTGGACCACCGATCCGTTATCAATATCCAGATTTCACTAAACTCTACACAACAGTTTCAACTCTGATTCGCACTTGTGATGTGTCTTCATATTGCGCGACTAAAGATGGGGTGAGTTTTGTTTGTTATGGTCATTAGGTTTTCAAGCCTTACACTAGGTATTCCCTAGTAGGGGATGGGGACACCCCCATTCGAGCTCTCTCCCACTCCAACCTCACTTCCTAGTTGCCCTACACCCACTTTTTGCTCGCTCTCCTACAAACACAAAAATTATCTTTAATTTCCAGATTTTTAGTATAATTCACACAAGTTTAAACGTCGGAACGTAGCTGGGACGAAAAATTTTGAATCACCACCGAAAATTTCTAAAAAGTTTTAAGGTTCGAAATTTCAATGTCTCTTAAGGTGCAAAATACTAGTTTCCTCCCTCACATTTCGTGTGCCCCCAGTTCCTCATTTCGTCTCCTCGCAGTTCCTCATTTCGACGCTCCCCCCAGTTCCTATCTTGTGGTAGTTTGAGGATTACTTTCCACTCGTCAACAGCCTAGAAAGGCCTACTTTAAACATCAGTTTTGAGGATGTTTTTGAATTGAGGTGAGCATTTTGTACAATTGACTTCTTGCATATTTTAAGGAACCGTATCGGGAAAATCCATACCAAGAAACGCTCGCAACAACATTGGATCAACAAACGATTGCGTTGCCGGCAAATGTTGTTCAAATGCTTTATGAACGGCAACACGCATATGTCAAGAAGATTATTGAAGATGCACCCAGGCTGGACGACAACATTAAGTTGTTGAGGGTAAGCTCCTCTTTTGACGATATGGCAGTGGCGGATGAAGGGTAGACCCCTCGCTAGCGTTACTGTGTTGAAAACATACGCTGTAAATTATTCATCTGATGCTCATAATGTAATTTCTTGAACTTCAATACTTGTGTGAGTCTGCTGCTGTTTAAACAGTGAATTTATTCGAAAAGAACATATCAGTGTTGTTTACTAAATGTTTATGTATGTTTTGTTTCAGTTCTTGTGTTGGGAAAACCAAAGCTTTTCCTACATCGTGTTGAACGAAATATTTTCGGTCGTAAGTTTTCAACATTTTATGGTTACGGAAGTTTAATTTTATTTACTAAGATGTTTCAAGCTTTAAAATCTTGAAAAAATAACCAAAAAAATTTGAAAAGTTGGTGTAGTGTATATATTAAAAAATTGGAATAATTTATTTTTTTACTTTAAATTTTCAACTAGGTAATGCATATGATAACCAGTAATAGTAGATGTGAGGCGTCAAAAAGCGGAACTGCGTGAAATATATGGAAAAATTATAGTTGTTTATGTTGTTTTCTACAGTTGCTGCATACAGTTTTGCAAGAATTACGACCTACGTTGGATGTTTTGCTACACATTTTATTCATCGAAGATTCATGGCAGTCAATTAGAATTTTGGGAACGCTAAAAGGTATTGAAGATTTTAATGTTCAATTTACCAGAATTTAAATTTGGACTGTTTCAACGTTCGTTATGAGTTACTGAATCTAACTGAAATGGGGTACTCAGTGTTGTTATGATCTGAAGTATTTTTAAAGTTAGGGCCATTTTTGTAGCTGCATTTTGTTTCAATTACTTTATGCACGGATCTTGTAAGGTAATTCTACTTAAATCCTCATAATAGCAGAAAATACCGTTTCGGGCCCACAACAGTTCCGAACAAAGCACACTGAAGCTTGCGTATTAGCTTCAGTATCCGTAAGCCGTCCACTTAAAAAGTTTTACCTGGTGCACCTGTGGTATTATGGAAGTCGAATGATTTTTGTCTTGTGAATGCTTACAGGTGTCAATAATGCTGAACCGGTTTCGTCGCCTGTTTCTACTTGCACTGATGCAGCGGCCGGAAGCAGTGTGTCTGGTACAACCTCCACTGCGCAAGCCTTTTCGACTTCGACCCCTAATGCCGCTAGCAGCACAGCCGTAGGAGGTAACCTAGTGCCACCATCGGCTTCTGCCAGTAGCGGCACTGGGGAAGTCTGCCTGGGATTGTTCGATTTACTATTTCGGCATCGGCTAACGTCCCCACGCCGGTCGTACTTTATTGTCAAGGCCCTGACACAATTGTTCGTGCTCTGTCCTCTAGCAGTGGAACTAATGTCGAAATCGGGTGATCTTAAGCGCCGATGGGCTCAGTCGGTCAAATGGCTTCACGATGAGATGGAAGGCGGACGGGTAAAAGGAGTCGCGGAGCTGCATTTGCGGCTTTAGAATCGCATTTGATATTTGATTTTTGATACAAGAAAATCTTTATATAATCTTCGTTATTCTGCATGTGAAAAATTTACTGAAATTTTGGCAGCGTTCGAGTTCCGTTTTTCTCACTGGTGTTTAGCAATACACGCTTATGTGCATACTGTTAGTGATTAATATATTAGTAACGTTACGTATTCTAGCGTCAATACCCACAGTATGGATACAACAACTGGTCGCCTCCTGTTCAGTCAAACGAAGCAAACAATTCGTAATTTTAATTTTGTTTATATTTTTGTTTCTTTGTTTTTTATCTTACGAATGTCGAATATGCAAATTATGAAATTATTCGAAATTGAACTTTCAGTGAAACCTGGTTTCAGAAAACCGTCGGTACGCAAAAAAATTCATTCCGGGTTAATATTGAGACAGAGGTCAGGGGTTAGCCCCTAATCCAAATACATACATGTGGAAAATCAACAAAGCGAGTCTTAGATTTCAGACATTTTTGTCTTAAACGTTTATGAAGCAAAGTGTTAAATTTCTGACTTTTAAGGCTGAAACACGTCATATTCCTCATAGCTTCGAAAAATAAGGCGTATGCGCCTTGTTTTGTTGCTAATATTCACGGCGTTTGTTATTGGATTTCAGGTTCCATTTGGAACGTTCTAACAGTGCTCGATGTACGCTCAATAAAGCGACAGAAATTGTTCAAGCGTGCTGTGCAGAAGATAGTGACGATGCAGACGAATGTGAATCTGATTCAGGTTAGCTTTCTTAGGTTTTTGACGTAAGTGGAGGGGTTCACCTTTTGGCAAGGGTCTCTAAATCATAGAATTTTGCGGTGTAATTAAAACAATATACTATATCTAATTGTAGTTAGAGCTAACAAGACTCCATGCCAAGACGACGATAAAATATAGAACGCTTTCAGTGTCAAAATTTTGCTTTCAGTATTTTCCAACGAAAATGAATCATCAATCGCCAGTATATTATTTTAAACTCTATTAATACGTAGTAAACAAAATGGTATTTTAGCGTTAATTATAACTTATGAATTTTTGCACTATTCCTTAAATGTCATTTATAAATACAACTATCAAGAGCAAAAAAATTTATAGTCAAAAATCCGAGACTCAAAAAACCGAGACCGAGACCGCACATTCCTGTTGGTAATAGGACTTATAAATTTCGGTCCAGCCCATCGACAACTTTGAAATCGGGCGCATTATCTGTATTTGATCGTTCCTACTTGTGACACGAGTTTGACCTTTGTAACTGCCGTAGTTCGCTTGTTTGAAAACCTAATTGCTTACTGGCGATTGGTCCTACACACTTTAGTTGACAGTACTGGCGTAGGGTTCAGAGTGCTTTTATCTATAATAATTGACGATAATTTTTTACAGGTGATTGTGGCGACATTTCTGACGATGAAATCACGAACCATTCTGGAGTTGGATTATCGTTTCAAGGTAAACGATGTGTAATATTTAAGTCCCTGGTTGGCTTTACTTAAACTTAATAATCATCTCTTTTAACGTGATATTAGTACTCAAAGCTCTCACCTACGCCCGTATTCTTAAATACGTGTAGCACCTATCGCCAGTTGCTGATGATCGGTCTTGTTACTTTCGAACCAGTGAATGGTTATGTCGTTAGTTCTGCAAAATTTTTGCATATGTTTTGAGATCCGCAATTGCAGGAGATCGTTAGTTTGAAGTTTCATCGATAACACTGGTGATACATGCTATACGAATTTGAGAATATGGTCCTTGTACCATGCCAGCTATTTCCTTGTTGTGGGGCTAATGCTAGACTAGTCTATGAGTTCCGGTAGCCGAGAGGTTTTGTTGATGCTCTTACAGCTCTTCAGATTTGAAAGATCTGGTCACCCTTGTTGTTCTCCAGCTAAGGGTTGCGCTATACTTGTACGGCGCCGTCCGTCACCCGTACGGCGCCGTCCGTCGCCTCTGCGTCACGGTGCGGTATCGTACGCGAATTACTCTCGTACCATACCTACCATACCGGATGGTGACGGACGGCGTCGTACGGGTGATGCACAGCGCCGCATTGGTGACGGACGGCGCCTTACAGGTTACGGGCGGCGCCGACCGTCAGTCGTGAGGCGCCGTCCGTCACCGTGCGGTATTGTACGTAATAACTCACGTACGATAGCGTTTGTTGACGTACGGTAGCGGACGGCGCCGAACGGGTGACGGACGGTGCCGGACGTCAAGTATACCGCAGCCCTAAGTTGTTTCCTACAGCTCCGTCAGGGTAAAAACGAATTTTCAAACGATTCCGATTGTAATTATAATATGGAACCGGAATATGAAGTTATCTTATGCATCTTAATTAATGATTCTGCTATTAAGTTGTGGATGGCACCTGTGATCTGTAGGGGGACGTTGTACGAGCACGCGCATAATATTTTCATTGTTTGTTGCAGGTGATATTGACTTTCGAGTTCCAGTTGGAATTCCAGACGTGCCGACGTATTCGCAAGTAATTGGCGGAAACAACAACAACAACACCAACAACAACAATGTTGCAAAAAACAACGCCAACAACAGCATACCTGACGGACGGCCAGCGCCAGGATCATCAGGATCTCGGTCATCAGCCACCCTTCCATTTCTACGGAAGCCCGATTCAGAGAAGTCAAAAAGCAGTAGTGGTGATGTAAATAATAACGAAGCAGAAAATGATACAAACGATAACGATAATAATACTAATAATAATAACAGTAACAGTGATAATAACAAGAACACTGATCAAACTGGTGATAGTACTAATGAGCTTGGTGCGGATGACAGCGGCGGAAGTAGTGAACAAGGATTTCGGCCGCGATGTATGGGAACTCAAATATCAACAACGACAGCCGAAACGGTAAGCAGTAGACGAACTACAAGCGACTCAGAGCTCGACGAAAACGGTGGAGCCCCTGTGGAACCGACAGATCCGGTTGTTGTACCAACTGTGTCTACGCATTGTTTAACAGCTCCGGTGAATGTAGTTGCACTCAAAATGCCTGGGGGCAAAGGAAGTAGCGGGGGCGGTGGTAGCTCAGACGGGACTTTGCCGAAAACGAACACTGATGGGACGGGAATAGGATATAGCGGAACTAATACAAGTTGTAGTGTGGGTGGTAATTATGGTAAAGTGAGCATAGGTTTTACTACTAACTATGTCACCAGTGCAGGATCTGTTGGGTTGGCATCGAATACGACAACTACGGTGACGTCAAGTAAGTGTGGCTTGGGAGAAAACTGGTTACCGGCTACTAATATTACCCCGTCTAGCGCTACAAGACAGGTTGTAGCCACTGGGTGTGGTTTGGTTAAATCACAATCAATGACAGGGACTCAATTAAGTACACGCCTGGCTGGGATTCAGTCGTCGGCATCGGAAACTATGAGTGACAGTACACCCTATGGCTCTACGGGCCAGTGTGGTCAAGGACTAGACAACAACGAGAGCGGAACAGATTGCTCCGAGCAAGGGGGTTTGGTGACAGCCCCACAAGGTGGTTCGATGAACCCGAGTCAGGCGCAGTCACAAATGGAAGGTGGAGGTTGGACGGATACTATTATGGTTCAGCCGGCACCTGTGTGTGCAGACAGGACGGACGGGTCGAATTCTCCTCCACCGGCAGATCCACCTGCGAAGGAAGCCTGAGCCTCGGTTACGTTTCCAAAACGCGCGCAGATGTTTGGTTTGCGAGCAATTGCATTCATTGTAGCCAAGCGACAGGAGCATATATAAGCGTGATAAAAGTGATATATCCCCTCCCGAAAATTCTGGAGAATAATAAAGACGTTTAATAGGCGATGGGGTAACCGTTCAAATCCAAGAGGTGAGAACAATTTTATACTCGAGGTTGTACCCGTCCGAACAGAATTCTTTGGTACGCCCTTGCTTGATCCAAGAGGTGAGAACAATATGTATACTCGAGGTTATACCCGTCTGAACACAATTCTTGGTTTTACGCCCGTGCCAAGCAATGGTAATTTGAATTTCGTTTAGGAATTTTAACATTTTTTCACTGTTATATATCGATTATCAAGTGGCTTCCCGGTCAAAACTTATTGGATCCTCCGCTGGTACTTACTATGTATATATTTATATGTGTGTAATATGGAATGAAAATGTATAATGCGATATATCCAGTATATTGTGATGATGGTATAAAGTCTGACGCAAACGTTATTTTTGCTTTTTTTGACTTTGTATTATTTTCTGTGTTTTTTCTGTACTCTTTTCAAAAACGAAATTTCCCTAAAGTTTTGCGTTCCAACGAAATAAAGCATAAATATGTGAGTATGACCCAGGCGCCGTTATATTTCGCAAACGCTGTATGTGAAGCAAAATTTTTTACGCAGTTAAAATGATGTTTAATTTGCGAAATTGAACAGCAATCAGTGAAGTATGGTGAAAATTTGTTTTTATGCTTCTGTTTCTAGAAAATATCGTTGAAGCTTGAAAATTTGAACCAAGGTTTCGAACCAACTCACGGAACAGCATAAATTTTATAAAAATACGCAAAAATTTCAGTTACTAATTTGTCAGAGCCTTCGATACAAATTCTACTACTGGATCCAGACGCTGATGTCGTTCGTTGCCACAGCCGGCTAAGAGAGATTTCCAGTTGTACCTGAGTGGTGCATATTTGTGACTTTTTGCACTGAATTTGTTTATGTCATACTTTTTATGCTTACGTTGTTGTGAATGAATACCATTGCGGGCTTTATATTCATTGTTGTGATAGTGTTTATATCGATTCCTGCAAGTTATTTTACACATTGTGGGGTCAAATGATAAGTTAGACGGTCAATGCAAAGAACAGGCGTGGAACAGCGTTATAAGCATATTCCTAAGCCTAAGCCTAAGCGTAAGAATGAGTTTATTCCTAAGCAAGCCGAATCGTAAGAATTAGTTTACCCCTTCTCACATTGAGTTGCCTGTAGGCAACTTAGCGCAGTGTATATACGTTAAATAGTATATATCGCACCGTGTTTAACAATTGCAACACGTATACATAGTGCTAAATCACCACAAGACGTGAGAGCCCCCTCGGGCTCGAGCGTCAAGCTTTTATAGCTGAGTGGTGATGGTATACGCCTCCCACTACAGTCACCGGAGTTCGAATCCTAGCATAAACGTAGGTCTCAGGGGAAATAGAAAATATTCATGTGACAAAGGGTCAAAGTATAAATATATGAAATGGATGTTTTGCAGTAAAATTTCATTTTGTTGTGATTTCTCAAATAATGGTATTGTGTGATTTTGAGCGTTTAGTTTAGAAATGCTTTTAAAAGGTTGGTGGTCAAACACTATTTCTGTACTAAATCTGGCACAAGATTTTGTTTTGTATCTCTTGGGTTGCTTACAATGTGTAACCGGGCGTTAGTTTCCGATAAAAATACGTGTTCATTTCCGTAACCCATGTACAGCACAGCAGCTTCCTGTTTTCCCGGGAGGAAAACTTATGACTAGGAGTGCAGTGCAGCGACTCCTGTATGACGACTAGGACCTCCGCGTGTTTGGTAGGTAAAATAGCAAACATAAGTTTGGCTGGAAAATGAAAATCAAAGATGGGATATAACTTGGTTCGGTAGGAAGAATCTTTAGTGTAAGGTGCGTTAAAAACGGGAAAATGGAAAATTTAAACTCATGATTTTCCCTTCGTTTAGTAGGAAAACCTTAAGCATAGGTTTTGTTTGGAAAACGGAAACGTGGAAAATTTAAACGCCTATGATTTTCCCTGGCTTGGTAGGGAAAACCTAAAGCATTGGTTTTGTTTGGAAAACGGGAAACGTGTGAAGTTTACACTCCTATGATTTCTTCTGGGTTGGTAGGGAAAACCTGAAGCATTGGTTTTGTTTGGAATACGGGAACAGTGGAAGATTTAAAACGTATAGAATTGAGGGAATGCTATTTATCCTTTAAAAATTTTGGAATGCTCGTGCCATGTTTCAATTGTGTTGGCAGAAATATAAGATTTCTTTTGAACTTATACTTAAATATACGTTTCCGCCAGGAATGATAGTCTTGGTCTCTCACTTTTTTGAGTCTAGGAGGTTTGGAACCGAGACCAGAAGTCGAGGATTCAGCAAATGTTTGACTGTACTGTGTGAAACTATGAAATTTCATAGTTACGCAGTAATTACGATCAGATATTCTGGAAAAACACAAAAAAGTTAGAAAAAACACAAAAAACTAAAAAATACCAAAAAGATAAAAAAAGCATTAGAAATAGTTTAAATTAACCGAGACCGAGACTTTTAAAACGGTATATGTTTTATTTTGACAAAACATGCTAAACCACACTTGTTTCTGTGTGGTGTTACTATTTTCAGTGTGAAATTGTGGTAAAAAAGTGCATTTTTCATTAACAGTTATTTTTTTCGCTATCCGGTTCCGGGAAAAAATGTGGCATTTTTACTTTTCGTCGATTCCGTTTCAGTTGTTTTTTCAACCTGAACAATGTTTTCTTTCTTTCGCGTATATTTCTACAGTTGCATTTTGTGTAACTTTTTAATTTTGAAGGGTTTTCAACTTGCGTTTGAGAGAATTTTTATAAGAACACTTGAGTATTTTAAAGCTTTGCAAAATTTTTGGCAGTTCCCATAATACATTTACGCTGACAGTGGCGGATCCAGCAATTTCTGAAAGGACAAGTCGAGCAATAGAATAGTGAAAAAACTCTTGCCAGCGAAATGATAGAACAGTCAAAGATTAATTTAGGACGTGATCGTAAACGCAAAATTTTGGTTTTGACCAGGGTGCAATCGGAATTATAAGATTCGGAATTATAAAATGCCGGAAACGGAACTAGAAAGTTAAAAGAATACCGGAACAGGAGCCGGAACCGAAAAACAAAAATACTTGTTACCGAGAAAAAATCAGTTTTCGCACTATTTTATCGCTTTTAATGGTGTAAACACACAACGTTTAGAATGCGAAAATTCTGAAACAAATGCAGTAGCTGGAAACGTATGATAAGTTACGGAGTATGACACAGATTGGAAATTTGGGCAATACACTCACTAAGACAAATACCGGAAAAATTCTGGTGAAAATATACCGGATTCATTACCGGAACCGGATAGTGAAAAATACTAGATTTCCCTACCGGAACCGCAATTCCGGTTGCACCCTGATTTTGAACAATGGTTGGAGATGGAGAGGCGACGGCTTGCTCGACCCGTTTTTATTCCAGTGCTTATGTATTGTTTTTTCATGAATGAATCTAAGCAATGGTGTATTATTGTTTCGCTGATGCAACGACAGTAGAATAACCATGGATGTGAATTTCATAGAACAAAAGCCGAACAAAGAATCGAAGGCAAACTTTTTGTCCCGGCTGTTGTTTTGGTGAGTTGTTTTGAATGCATACACGCTTGTGAAGGCATTGGTTTACTTCTCCCACAAAACACCCCACCCCCCCCCCCCTTCCACCCCCCAAATAATAATTGGATTACACTGGCACTTGGGTGTTATCTAAGTCTCTGTCTAACGCTATGTTTAGGTTTAGTACAATAATAAACAGTAGTGTAGGGCGGCAATTTTTGTCTTGTACCAAATTAGCAAGCGCTTGCGAAGGTGTTTGTTTACTTCCCCCACAACATTTTATCAAAACACAGATTAATAAAATAGGCTGAAAATCGTAAACAGTAGTATATGGGGGTGAACTTTTTGCCTTCTATCAAATCTATATAATTACAGCTGCAATCTCCCACATACGTATTTTGGGCAAGTTTCCAGCATACTTTGTTAACAACAGCTTCATAGCACATAGACGGGATTGTTCTATAATTAGAAACATTGCATACCGATTTTTATGCAGTCGCTAACACTTTTGGACATTGTGCAATGTTGGACGACTAGTTAATATTAGTGTTGATAAAGGGAAAGTAGACAACTGTCCCAGCTTTTACTAAGCAAGGATGTTTTGTGATACTTTTGAACGGGTTAGAATCCAAGGTTTCGGAAACAGGGTGGCAACAACGGTTCGGATTCTGATTCGGCAAAAATTTGTGGTTCGGATTCGGTTGTGATAAAGCCGAATCTAAAAGCCGAATCCAACAATGTTCGGCAATATGGTTTTTCATTTTTCAGCAATAAAAATTTTGAATAACTTGTTATGTAAATCAATATTTTTGTGTCAAGTCACAAATCTCTGAACTGAGGTCGGGCACGAAATATATTGACATTTAGAAGTAATGCGGCTGCCATTGCGTTGCTGTTGCGAACAAAAATTATACGTATATCTGAAATGTGCAACATGCAAGATTCGGATTCGGTCAAATTGTGGATTCTGTGTCGCCCTGTTCGAAACAATGCATGTCTTAAAACGTGTATCAGACGGTATACAGTTCACGGTTTTAAGAATTGAAACTCCAGATGATGATGGCAGGGTGGCTGGGCCAGTTTCGATTCGTCGACGTCGGAAAAAATTACAATCAACTCAGATTGGAAACCGTCGAAATCGTGTGTTCGGTACCACGATGGGTGGTAGTGTCACATTTGAGAAAATTATGTATTATATGTATTAGCTCAAGCTAATTTTTTCGTTGTTTTTAGCTCAAGCTAATTTTTTCGTTGTTTTTAGCTCAAGCTAATTTTTTCGTTGTTTTTAGCTGGTTGAATCCGTTGTTCTATAAAGGTTTTCGGAAAGATTTATCGCTAGAAGACATTTATAAAGTCGAAGCGTGCGATGATTCACAGCAGCTGACTGATAATCTGGAACGGTAAGTTGTGTTTTTTCAAGCTACAATGAGCGACAATGCATCGTCCACAATAACTCAAGTAAGTCCGGCTTCATTCAGCATCGTGTGACAATTACACCGGAACTGGATGCGATTGGATCGCAGTGTACCGGATACCGAAACTTGAGCCGGATAGAATAATGACTTTTTTACCGGATATCGCATCTTATGTAATTAAGTGTTGTGTGCTGTTCGAAGTTTTTGATTCGCTCAAAGTACATATACTATTAGTATGTAACGATATTATGTGTATGGTTTTATGACATTCGGGACCAAACCTGTATATATCCGGTGTCGGGTAAATATACCGGATTTAGAAGCTGGTAACTGATATGGGTTTCTTGCCGGATACTAAGCCTGATCCGAGTATCTGGTTTCTTCCTGATGGTTAAATGAGTCGCATAACTATTTTCCGTAACCCTTAGGGTGGCGCAATACTTATCGTTCGCCGCTGTCAGGCGCCTTGCGTCACCGCCCGTCACTACATGGCATCATACGCAGGGTGTAACCGGATATCCGTTTCCGGTAAAAATCATCGTACGTTTCCGTTATGGAAGTAACGAAAATTCTGTTATTTTTGCGCACAAAATTAATTATACATCCCCTATATAACTCTCAATTTTTCCTTACAGATACCTATGCTACAATTATTTGAAATGAAATAAAAACCACGAAATCCATCTGAAGTCTTAAAAATTTCGATGCATCCGCCATTTTTTCTTTAATATTTTTGAAAAACCGATAATATGAGCGCACCTCAGTTGGGTTGGCAGAAAATAAAACATTTTTGAAACTTTCATACTTCAATATTCGTTTTCCATTTCTGTTACCTTGAGCACTATCCGTTGCCGTTTTCGTTCACATCCTGATCGTACGTTAGTAATTTGCGTACGATACCGCACGGTGACCCATGGTGACGCACGGAACCGGATAATAACGGACGGTGCTGTACGGGGGACGCACAGTGGCAGACGGCACCGTATGGGTGCCGTACGGCGACGGACGGCGCCGCGCGACAAGTACAGCTCCACCCTTAGTGCTACGTAATGTACTTGTCTGTTTCTTAACGTTATCATACATTAAGCATAATGCAATCCTTTACTGTTTGCAGTGCATGGTGTGAAGAGCAAAAAAGAGCAAAGACAGCCAGACGGGAACCAAAGCTACAACGAGCGTTGTTTTCAGTGTTTGGCAGACGTTTTGCAATGCTCGGGCTTGCAACATTGTCTGAAGTGAGCTTAATTTTAGCATTGTGGGTGGGATTCAGTACTTGTCAAACTGGTTGCAATATTTGTAACGCTAGCTTGTTTCTAAGAAAACACTGATTTTAATATATATGTTTTGATTTTTGTTGACGAATGTGACTATAGAGGTCAGCTGAAACTGCGCCCAATGCAATACAACTGGAACAACCACGACACGTAATTTGGTAATCTGATACAAATTATTGTGTCTTTCTTATTTTTATGAAAACAAAGGTAAAGCTTTAATCAGCTGTGATAGGAAGAATTGCTGTGCTGTGTCGTGTTACTTTAAGATGTTGGTGTTGTCAGTATTGCAATGCTATATGGCGGCTGGCGTATATCAAGCTTTAGCTTTTTGAAGGTAGGGTACAGCCGGAGGTGTGCCTCATGCACCGGCAGAAAATCGACCTCCGACTACGGTAGAAATTTTGCCGGAAGTTGTGGTACTTTTGGTGGTGAAATTTTTTGTATTTTTATTAAAATGTGCCCCTTGGTGCATTGGTTTGTATCTTTGGGGCAACTGGGGCAGTTGCGGAAACTTATTGTCGAGTTTTCTCAAAAACGAAGGTTAAAAACCAAATTTTTGGTAACGCATCGTTGATTATTGTTTAAAGTTAGCAAGCTCAGCATCATTTTTGTAATCAAATTGTGTGCCACCTCCGGCTTCGGTTTTTACACCTCCAGTTGCACTCTGGTTTAGGGGATATTGAAGGTTAACATAACTGTATTTAGATTGTTTTTTAGTTTCTTTTAATGTTATTTTTGTGTTTTAGGAGACGCTTAAAATTGTTCAGCCGATATTTGTCGCCGGATTGATTCGATATTTTCGCTTTAATGCCGATATATCATTGAATGAAGCGTATATTTATGTTGGTATGTGAACATAAAACTTTTTTGTTTGTACTTACTCCTATAGCAAAAATGCTCGGCACTTGAGCAACATGGGATATGGTTCATATTCCTATGAAAAGGATACTAACTAGACGAGCACATTCGTTTGATGTAAGTTAGAAAAACATTAAGAAACAAAGGTCTAATATTACTTGGATATCATCATACGACCTAAACTGAAAATCCGCACTTGAGATGCGAAAACCATGTTCAGCCGGCCGCAAGTAAGCTATACATACATGTGTGTTTTGAGAAAACGATTGACGAATGTACGAGTATGATTTGTAACAGATTTTTAAACAAGTGAACTGCGGCAGTTACGGATTAATATAGATTTGATTGAAATGGTGTAAATCTATCAAATATTGTGAAGCCTTAAATTTCAAAGCGCACCATACACTGGTGCCCAGTTCGTATTGCGTTATTAGGGATTAGGTGAACGATAAAATGCAATGGCTAATATATTTAATTCTAAGTGCTGGTGTTTTTAGGTGGAATCGGTGGAATCGCGTTTGTCCAAGCTGTGATGAGACACTTGTATTCATACAATATCACGCGAACTGGGATGTGGATGCGAACTGCGCTTTGTGGCATGGTCTATAAGAAGGTTAGTTCAGTTAGGCTGCTTAGAGTAAGAGTAGTGCTATACTTTTGTTGGTGTCCGGCGCTGTCCATCACCGTGAGGTATTCGGTGACGGACGTAGACGGACGGTGCCGCACGACAAGTAGCACCACCCAAAGTTTTTGTCCATTAGTTGTTTGAAACTTCTTCAGCGATTTTCTGTTTATGTAGGTCTGTGTGTCTGTACGTTTTGATCTGTATAGAAATATCAGGGTGCGACCAGATATTAATTTACCGGATACCGTAACCAGATACACATATTGAATTTTCTACGGGAACACGATATTAACCGGATATATCATGTTAATTTATACACAGTTCGTTACTTAATTAGGATTAATTGTTAGCTTCCGCTTTTCGTTTTCACTTCAGTTTATCAAAACTTTAACTTTTTGACTTGCCCAAAAATGCAATGACAGCAAGATGTTAAAGACGGCCAAATTCAAAAAGCAGCTATGAAGTTCAGGACCACCACCGTAAATATGCGCTATCCGGTATGTTTATACCGAAACCGAATACGTAGATCTATTTTGCCGGATATTACACCGGGTCCGGATATCCGGTCGCACCCTGAGAAGTGAAGTAAGGTACGAACGGATTTCAACAATACACGACCGCATATCACATTATGTGCTGGAGCCTGACCCCGATATTAGAGTTTCAGTAAGAATAAATTAAAACGTAGTTTCAGTCAAATTAGTAGTGCCACTGCACACTATTTGTATGTATAATTTTGTCCAGAATGTAGATTTTAGTGTTAACAGCGGTTTTTCGCCTACTCGATGGTTTTGTTTTTGTTGTAGTAACCATCGACTCATCGTCGTCAGTTCTCGGTGTCGTAGGCGCTGCTTAGGTATGCATCGCATGGAACGGGTTCGGCCATTGATCCTGCGGTTAAAGCGCTGTTGGTGCGGCGTTTCATTGAAACAAGTGCCAAGTGTTGTGAGGACCAGTCATTTCTACACAACCCCAAGCGAAGTTGGACTAGTCTGCGCTTGCTCGGGGTAACTTTGCCTCTGACTGGTCAATCATCGGGTCTGGACGGTTGAGGATCTTGTTGCTTTTGCAGCCGTTCACAATCTGCCTGGTGCTTGTTGTGTATATTTTTGATGTCGTCTTTGTACTGCTGGGGGTTGTTCACGACTTATACTGGGGTGAGGTGTCTGATTTCAAGAAAGAGGCTCGTTAGGTTGTCTTTCATCTATCTGGGTGCTTGCTCTTTGGTGGTATGCTTGAAGCCTGGGTCTGGTTAGTGGCAGACTGAGGCTTATTGTTTGCTCACCATTTTGCGTGTTGCTTGACTGGCAACATCTTTGTACTCTCCGACTGATCTTCTGATTGTTTTGTATGTCATTACAAGTGTCTCTTTTTGCTGACTCCTGTTGTTCCTGTGATTGCTTTAAAAAGAGAGTTCCTTTGCTTTCATCCTTGTTGCCGTTTATATGCAGTGTCCGAGAACGTGTACATGGTGTCGTGGGTTACGCCCAATACTATCGGCTTGGGTTCAGGAGGGACTTGGCTTGCGTTGGCCAGTTCTTGGGGGGGGTGTTAGCCTCTTTTGACATAGGGTGTAAACAAAATCACCGTAGACGTTTCGGATGAAACTAGTAGGCCTCTTTCTTCAAGGAACCTTGAGAGCTCGAGACTTCTGAAACATACTGCTTGCCTTAGATGTGGCATTGTTAAAGGATACCCTGGAGGTCCTACCATGCAGGTAGCTACGAAACCATTTGATTATGGCTTCGGGTAGTGTCGAGGATAGTAAGAGATTTACTAAAGTATTGTGATTCACCGTATCAAATACTTTGGAAAGTCCAGTTGCAATAGGATTGTGCGGAAAACAGGCTAACGTTGGTTGAAACCTGTTGACACGGCCAGATTGAGATCCATTAAGGCGGAAACGGTAGAGTGCTTTGCGCGAAATCCGTATTGACAGACATTAGGTGCGAATTAAGAACAGGTAGCAGCAATGTTTCGAGGGTTTTCACTGCCGGACACAGCAAAGAGACAACTCTGAAGGATTTGGAGCCGGCTGGATCCTTCCTTGGTTTTGGGAGAGGAATGATGAGCGATAACTTCCAAATTATGGGCATGTCTGTATTGCTGAGAGAGGTTGACGAGCAACGCCAGATAGCGGATGTTGACCAATGTGTTTCATCTGAGTGTAGCGCTGGTAGGGTCCACTTCAGCTTCGAACAGGTCCTCTGACTCGGCTGTGAACGCATCCCAGAAGTCGGACTGATCGATCTCTTCTGCAAAGTGTCCACCTCTTTCATCTGAGATTGACGAGTACCATAGTGGATCATATGCATTGAAATCGCATACTATCAAACAGTCCTTTTCTTCATTGAGTAGGTCGCCTATTTTAGCTTCGAAATGCGGGTCGCAACTTGATCGCGGCGGTATGTACACATTCTTGATGCGAAGGCGACTGTTGTTTAGGACAGCGTCGATGACTTGTACGTCTTCATGTGGCTGTAAGGGCGTGGCGTCTACTACGGCAAAAGTCCTCCATCGGAGTCTTGGGTTGTGTTGCATCGTACAATGGCATAGCCAGGTGCAACCAAAGGGCGCGACTTTTGTGACAGCTTGATTTCATGAATTACACCAATCATCACATTTTCTTTGATCATGAAATTTAAGATCTCAGACAGCTTTGAGCGTAGGTCGATTCTATTAAATTGCAGGATTTATAGATCAGTTTGTAAACCTATCACCAAATGATGATACATTTTAGAGCAGTTGTTTTCTATGCCCGTATTGTCGAGTGTGTGTGCCACTTATAACCAGTTAGTGATAAGTCTTGTAATCTTTGAACCATTCGATGTTGAGCTTCGCAATTCAGCATTTTTCAGCTTTGATTTTCCCTAATTCTCTACCGTGTTCAAGATTAACAGCTGTAATAGTTCGTGAGGTTGAAATTCTATCGCTAAGTTTTGATAGGCGCTATACACATTTGAGAATAACGGCCCTAAACTGTTCTTTAACTATTGTAACATTGAGATGTCTTGTTTTATTTTAGGCGCTTCGTCTTAGCAGTGCGTCTATTCATCAAACTACCGTTGGGCAGATTGTCAATTTAATGTCAACTGATTTACAACGGTTTGACATGGTAAGATATATGTTTGGCGGGCGGGGGGTGCTTTCGGGGAGTTTGTGGAATGCTGGTCGTGCGTTGGGGAAAGTTGGGAAGGCATAGCAGACAGTAGTGGTTTTAAGGGACTACGAGTTGTGCAACTATTGTTCGAAGTATGTCTTACGTGGGCAAGTCAAGTTCCGGTTTATGCAACGTAATATTGCAACCAGTTTCTGACAGTTCATAAGACACATCGAAGGGGGCAAACTGCCTCGAGGTTGTATTAAACATGGAGCGACACGGTATCCGGATTCGATTCCGGTATATCGAATATTTACGCTGAGAGTCCCGAATATACCAAAGCTACATTTTACAGGTGAAAGGTTTTAACATCTTTCTGCAATTGTGTTTTTGAGACGACCTGGAGGCCGTCTCTAATAAAAGTAGTTGATGTTTCGTGGTGTAAATTTTACCAAATCTGCAAAATGCTAAAAAAGATAAATACAACTTATTTAATGAAATTTTGGTTTTCGATTGTAAATGACAGATGTAAAAATTTAGCTTTTAACAATACGGACAAGAGCGGAGTTTTTTCGAAAATTGGTTCATAACCGACCCCCTAAAGTAAGCCCTATTTACCCCCCATTCCAGTGTTTGCATCATGAACCAATGGTCGAGTGGTATAGGTGCAGGACTGCGTATCCCGAGATTGTGGATTCGATCTCACCAATTTCGGTCGGACGTTAACTTTTTTCGATTTTGTGCTGTAGGTCTATACCTGTGTTCTCAAATATTAGTAGCACCTATCTCAAGTTGGTGACAGGCAGGGTGTAAACCGACAATAAAAATAACGGAAACGGATAGCGATCAAAATAACGGAAATGTAAAACGGATATTGAAGTACAAAAGTTTCAAAGATGTTATATTTTAAAGCAGCAAAATAGGCACCAAAGAAAAATTGTAACAGCGTCATTATTGTCATGTTTGACCCACTTGTTTTTAAACATAGGAAAACGGCAGCGACGTTTCAATTCGCGAGCGAAGTGAGCGAGAAGCGAAACGTTAAATTTAGCACTTAGTATGTATGTTATTATATCGGTTACAATATTTGACCTTGAGACCAAACTGAGTGACGTACCGTTACCTACAGCAGTGAACTTCCGATCAGAAGAATTCCCAATTTTCATGACTTCAAAAAATAATTGATTTACTTAAATTTAAAACGCCTGTCAAACAGAACTTATGAAACCCAACATAGATGACTGTCCCAGGAAAAAATCTTGAGGGTGACTAATTTTAAAGTATTAATTACAATTTTACTTTGAAAAGATTGTCATGGGACCTGCGCGTTTTTCACTGTTAGTCGCCCTAAAGATTCTCCCCTAGGACAGCCACTTGCGTGGGGTCCTATGGGGAAAACTGTAACGACTAATATAACATATTGTGAGATTTCAAGCTTGATTTTGAATAAATAGAAACTTTGAATCATGTTTTGAAGTAAATATAATTTCTAAAATCTGATTTCATCAGATTTGTAAAAATATAACTATTGTTTTATCTGGTAAAAATGTTAAAATTTGATTTGGAAAACTTGGAAGGATGATTCAGGATAGCGGTATAAAAAGTATAGTCGATGTGGCTTTAAAACGAACTAGTGGAGTGTAAAAGTGAATAACTGTACGGCGTTTATTCTATTAGGTTTCTGACTGGAATTGATTCGCAACTGCGTGCTAGTATTTTACTTGTCGATTCGTTGTTGTATCATTTTGCGAGGTTTATTACGATCACCAATCGTAAAGCAATCTGACTTGGTAAGTGGTGTAACTAATTAAGCAGGCGTTACAATATACATAGTTGTCATAAATGGAAGCGATTGTAAATTTCTCTCAGTTTTTAGGTTACAGTATTCGCACATTACATTTGGTGTGCTCCGCTTACGGTGTTTGGCTTCATCGGCGTCATTTGGTGGCAGATGGGTCCCGCATCGTTGGCCGGATTCGCAGCGATGTTTGTGATTATGCCAATTCAGTCTAGGCTCGGAAAGCGGTCTGGGATTTACAGGTGCGCCTGTAGTTTAGTTGTATTTGATTACACGGCGTAAAACACCTTCACATTTTTCTAAAATGTTTTTGCCGAAGAACAAATTCTTTACATGAAAGTTTCAAGATTATAGCATCGGTCAGAAGCGAGTGTATAACACTGAACCTTTGACTGCAATAGAATACAAACTCGCTACTCGATATACTTACTTGGTTAAAACTTGTTTGGGAAATTGCACATGCGTATCGGCGCTCGCAAGGTTCTCTAAATAATTTTTAATTATTTTCAGGCGAAAAGTTGCTCAGCTTGCTGACAAGCGGATCAGCATAATGAACGAAATTTTGAACGGAATTCGACTGGTGAAAATGTACGTCTGGGAACAGCCGTTTGCCGACGTGGTTGACCAGGCACGAAGGTGAGTACTTATAGCTGATAATATCGTCGATTGGCTAAGTGTTGGTTATATTTTGTTAGTTCTGGGTTTGCATGTTATTGTGGAAGTTGCGTGAGAAATTTAGCATTGAGTCCATCGTTGAAAATGCGTAAATATTGCATATTAACGCTATTTTATTCTGATTCAGGGAAGAAATAATCAACGTCCGCGCACGATGTATATGTCAAGGATTGATTTTGGGAATTTTCTTTCCAACCGCAAAAATATATGCATTCGCTGCGATCGCTGTATTTATCGCGTGTGGCGGATCACTGACAGCTGAAAATGCGTTTGTTGCATCGACGCTGTTCAGTTCTGCGCGACTTACGCTGTCGTTGTTTTTACCGCTTGGGCTACAGATGGTGTTTGAGGCAAAAGTTGCTCTGAGCCGGGTTGAGGTACGCAAGTCCTTGTAGAATAAGAGTTGTACAGTGTTTCAGATTTAGAAGCGGAATTCGGGTAGATTTCCTGGAAAAGGCAAAGGTTTTTAAAAATGAATAATTTGACATTGCATTAAAGATTGTTTAACCACAAATAATGTAATATGATGTAAGAAAATTCAGAAACGAATAACTGCTTGCTTGCACCGCAGCTGGACGTACTCTAGAGTCAGTAACATTAACTTTTGACAGTGGTGTTTAACCGTGCATAGTTTTGAAATGTGAATCCTAAAGTTTTGCATACAAATCTGAGCCCAAAATGAAATAAAAACGCGCTTGCATTTTTCGTAGCGTTCCAGAGTCGGTTGCTACACTGGTTGGGTGGTCACTGGTCAGCATTTTAAGTAACAAGATAAGGTAATTATTGTGAGTTTAAAATAACAGTCTTAAAAGGTTGAAATTAATTTTTATCACATTTTAAAGTAATATAAATAGGTGCTATGGGCAGTGTTTTTGTTTCAGAAGTTTCTCAGTTTAGAAGAACGTTATACTTTTGCGATTGACCACGATGCCAATAAAACTGATGGTCCAAATTTGGAAAATTATGGAAACGGAAGTTCAAAAACGTCTGGATTGGTTCTTGCCGAAGAGATGTCGCGCTTGATCAACGGAGCCTCGGGTAACAGAAGTGATTCAAGTTCAATTCAACCCGGGGAATCTCGACATGAGTTGAATTCAAATATCGGAGTAGAAGTGAAAGATTTGTCGGTGAAATGGGATTTGGTAAGTTAAACTTCGCTGTAAATGTGGATTTGAGGAAAATACAGCTTAGAGTGCGATGATGAAAATACCTTAGCCGTAGCTAGACTTGGAATATCGGGAAACTTTTGCCTTGGTTCGGCCTTAAGCCCTATTCACACGTATAACTGTTTGCTGCGAAAACTTGCAGTTGCAAATTGCACGTAGAACTTGAGTAACGTTGCTGTTTCGGGTGCGAGATTTGTGAATGTTGCCATCAAACAAATTTCATCAAAATTCGTAAACATTTTGCTGATCAATTTTCAGGTCAAAGATCAGACACCAGTTTTCTTTGAAAGTCAACAGTTGTTTGCCAAAATCACAATTAACTTTAATGATGGCTTCGTGCTTGTGTAAAATAAAAGTGAAAAAGATCGTATTGATTTGGCGTAGAACACTAAATTCACCATATAAATCCATTGTTAGCGACCGCAATTCGCATAAAAGTGTAAAAAACAATCGCATAAAGTGAAAGTTAATTGATCGCGTACATTAAAGATAACCAGCCATAATTTCATTGTAAAATTCCATAACAGGCGCTTAAATACCATACCATCTATGAATAAATTAGATTCCATAAATTTCAAATTGGTCAGTTGTATTGTACAGTAGTATGTAAATTGACTGTACAGTGGTTGTAATCGAAAGTATTTGAAAGCGTAATTAATTATTCAGTTATTCAATTGTTTTAAGTAGAGTCATGTGAATTCCAAAACAATTTGAAAACATGTGATCCAAATATGCGATTCAAATATGATCGAAAATAAATTAACGCGCTTTGGCCGTTGATTTCGAAATGCTAATGAAGTATAAAACAATGGTAGTAAAATAGTATTGTGTTGAAATGGCATGAAGCACTGGAATGCATAAGTATCGTAATAAGTGTGCATAATTGAAACGTGTTTAACTTTAGAATCCAAAACCAAAAGAACGATCACTTAGAACAGATTAGTATACGAATTAGTAATTATCGCCACACTTGCATTTTCTCATCAGCCAACGAGAAAGATGTTTATTCACATAATGTGAACTAAATTCCTAGCTATGGTTTTTGATGAAGTATTTACAGCTGCAAGTTTTTCGAACAGGATTTTGGGCAAAACTTACAAGTGCAAGTTGCAGCTGCAAGTTCTTGCAGCAAAAACTTGCACGTGTGAATGGGGCTTAAAACGAAATAGTAGTAGTTTAGCTGTTGATATTAAAATATTGCAAGATAAAATAAAGTATTTAAATTATATTGTTTTAGCAGCAGTCAGTTAAATGTTCGTTAACTTTTCGATATGTTATAATGACTGGGTTTTCAAAAATGGTTAAGACTTCGCACTTAAATAATATTTACTAAGCAATTACCTGTTCAATTTATCGTTTCTAAAATATAGTTAACTTAAGCTAACATCTAGGCCCATATTCTCAAATGCATAGCACCTATCATCAGTTAGTAATAGGTTTTCAATCTAACGAACTGCTGCAATTGCAGAGTGCAAATTTGCACAGAAGTAGTGAAAATAGAAAGCAATAAATGTGCTGAATTTCAACGTTCAACATATTCGGGTTCAAAAGTTACAAGACCTATCACCAATTGGTAATCGGTGCTACTCACGTTTGAGAATACGGGCTCTAAATATAGTATAGCTATTTTTGATTTACAGGACCAAAACTGTCCAACACTAAGCGATATTAATTTTTCGGCCAAATCTGGGCAACTGGTCGCGATAGTTGGACCTGTTGGCTGTGGAAAAGTGAATTTTATAACTGATTCAGTTTTGTGGTTACTTTTTTACGTTTCTGTGTTTGTTGAGTTCTTGATCTGCAATAGCAGGCTAATAAAAGTGTACTTGAAAGTTGGCACAAATTGCGTAATAATGAATGCAGTTGCTTAACAACAGTTTACGGTTGTGGTGGCACTATACTTCTTGACTTTTTTAATGTTGTTTGGTGGCATACTGCAACGCTATGGCGCATGGTGCCGGATAACAATTTGTAAGCTAAAAGTTCTTGAATTGTGCCGCTGTTTTATGCCGTCCGCCGTCGAACAGCGTCGCGTAACAATATTATAGAGCGTCACCCTTGTTGGTGGTATTTTTGTTGTTTTATTTTGTTGTAGTTTTTATAATGTTTCAGTCAACGGTTTTACTGTCAATACTGGGCGAGACGCGCCATACTGCTGGTGTGGTTAATGTCAGTGGCAAAATAGCGTACGTTCCACAGCAAGCGTGGGTATTTTCGGGATCAATACGCCAAAATATTCTGTTTGGCCGCTCGTATGACGAAAAACGATATCAACAAGCAGTTACCGCGTCTGCTATGAAAAAAGTAAAGCCATTGTTTATATGAGCAAAAATCATCTTTACCTTGCGTACACCAAGTCACTTTGCGGTCGGGTGACAACAAATCTGGGCAAACCCGAACAGAAATAACATCCTGTAGTATTTGTATTTGGTTGGACAATTGTTGCTTATCCATTTGTTATTTCTTTTCCTGTGGTTACTGGTTTTACGTTGTTTCTCAAAATATACGTTTGCACTTACTTGACGCAAACATTTTGCAATATTCACTAGTGGTAAATACTAGTGAGAAAATTTGTAGCCTGGTTTATGCAGGTGTTTTTATTAGAAGTCACTGCTCATATGAATTGCCATCGTTCAAGCGAAGTGTTTAGTTTTACAGCCAGAACTTGAAAAGTTCGAATAATAAATTATGAATACAGTCTTAGATAGGTTGTTGCACACAGCAAAGCGAGGTTTTTGTTTCCGTTCTAAGAATTGAAAGAATGGGTGATTTTTTTTATAATTTCAGGATTTGGAATTGTTCGAAAACGGCGATATGACACTAGTTGGAGATCGTGGTGTTTCGCTGAGTGGAGGCCAAAAAGCTCGGCTTAATCTTGCAAGGTAAACGTGGATTTGATTTTGCTTTCTGTTGGAAACATATATTTTACTGTAGACCAGAGTGGCAAGTAAAGTTTGAATTCAGTTTCAGGGTCAGCAAAAAACAAAAGATATGAGTTGGGTTCGCGGTAATGGGTTCGGATTGGGTGTCGTTGCAAATAAATTGTGGGTTGCTGCGGCTCTAGTGTGCTCTACATAGGCGGATTTGAAATCTAAGTATAGTGTTGCGTTTTTAATTCGTGGTGCTTTCTAAGTGTTTTGATAGTATATTGTTTTATTATTCTTATTTTTATCTTTGCTTTTCATATTACTGTTATTTATTCATTTTTATTGATGTTTTATCTTTTTGTTTTAGAGCGTTATACGTAAATGCGGATGTGTATTTGCTGGATGACCCATTGAGTGCTGTTGATGCGTCTGTTGGCCGTTATTTGTTTGACAAGTAAGCGTAGGTTTTGGAAGTTGTCGACTTATATTCGTTTTCTTACACTGCTATCGCGAATCAGCAGTTTAAGCAAAAAAATAAATGAACAAACAAGCAAATAAACAAATAAATAAAGACATGCACGCAAATAAGCGAACACACATAGAAATCGTATTATATTTTGAATTAATTTAGCTGAATATTTCGGATTTTAATATATTTAACGCTTATTTATTGGTTTTCAGATGTATTCAGCATCATTTGAAAGCGAAAGCGAAAGTGCTTGTAACGCATCAAGTGCAATTTCTGGAATCCGCAGATTTGATTTTATTGATGAAAGACGTAAGTTCAGCGCCAGATGTACAGCCAAATAGATAAAGATGTTGTCACAGGCGTTCGAAAGTATCCGAAACTTGGACGAGATGCAAGGTGTTGTAAATGTTATAAACGTTAATGATAGCATGAGTAGTGGTAACCATCACTGTTTGCAACTTCCACAATAACATGCGTACACCAGGTGACTTTTGAGGGGTAGTGTCATGGACACTGAAGCCAAAAAACCTTCAGTGTCCTGGACGTTGAAGCCAAAAAGCTTCAGTGTTATGGACATTGAAGCATTTTTTGACTAGCAATAGCAACAGACTTCCTTCGGACGGGTGCCTAAAATCCGAAAAACATTATTAGCTGCAATCGTTTGCTATTATTGCAAAAAATTTAAACAATTTGAACGCATAATAAATCTTTGAGTGGGTCTTACACGTTATCTTTTAAATGTTGGCGAATGTGAACTGTGTAAAATTTGCATAATTGGCTTGGTAGCGCCAGGCGTAACACTAACGCTACAATATTGTATTTCTCGGTTCAGAGTTAAATTGTGGGGCTGAAATTTTATGCAAATGATAATTTTTATGTCAGTAATTTGTTGTTGTATGAACAGGGTGCTGTGATTGCATCGGGGACGTTTGACGAACTCAAAAAACTTGGAGCTCGTTTTGCTCAACTTCTGTCCGAAACGCAACGGTCATACCAGGATGCGGCCGCTGTGACTAGCAAGAGTCGTGGTGTACCAGCAAGCCCTTTAGCGACGGTTTCAACGCCGCACCGGTACCGAACTGGAAGTCATGGGGCGGCTAGCGAGCGAAGCAAAGATATGGGTTGGTCGCCGAAGAATGGCCGTGAGAAATCGCCGCTTGTGGAAGGGAAAGAAAATGCTATGGTGCCGGAAGTAGTAGCTAATGGAGTTCCGCTGGCAACAAGTACTCCATCACCGAATGGGTTAGAGGAGAGCGTGGAATCAGGGGAAAATGTTACGCCGGAAGTGAGTCCTGGTGATATTCAAGTATACTCGGGTGGAGATCAAAGCACGGACGGTTTGCTGGAAGGGTCGCCTAACGTGAGGCGCAGAACGGCAAGCAGGGTACGGCAACCTGGCAATAGAGGGTATGGTTTAGATCATGGTTGTCATGAACCGGATGGTTCGATTTCGACATACGCGTCAACTTTGTCGCTGGTATCGATTGCGGTAAGTGGTTTTAAATGTTGTCAATTGGACAATTGCTTTGCTATTATGATTACTGCATGTTTCCGATGTCGGCTCACTAGCAACTGAAGTTCCGATTCGGTTTGTGATTTTGAAAAAATTGATTTGGAATCGGTTTCAATTTCGGATTTAAGAAACCGAGTCCAAATACAGATAGATTTGAAAACTTGTTATTGTTTTGGAATTTGATTCCGAGGCTTTAAGTGCTTGTAATTCGCACCTCAATCCTTGTTTCAGTGAATTCTAGTTACGATATTTCAAAATTCACATATTTGTGCTACCGGTGCAACATTAGTTTTACTAAACCTACATGTTGAACTGATACAGTTCAGTTTATAGAATACTTTTATCTGGATAAACGGATTTTTCAATTAATAGATTGTGATTCGGTGTCGGATTGGGAAAAATTACAATGGGTTGTGAATTGGTCGAATCGCGGGTTCAATACCATTCTTGGACTTACCATTCTTGGACGTGTGTTCCTATGCGTCGTAGCTTTGAGCTGAAATATTAATGAGTTCCGTGAAGCTGCTTTGGATATTATTTCCCATCATCTGCGGATAACTCTTTGTTTTTGTAAATGTAAACCTTTGCGCAGATTTTAAGCAATAGGTTTTAACAGAATTACATCAATGTAAATTCGAGACTTTGTCTAAATTTTATTCAGAACCCACTTTTTTGAATTTAACGCTGCCTATTTTCAGGGTGAACCGCCTCCTGTTTGTAATCAGGCACCGTTAGAAGAAGATATTGCTGGTGGAACTGTGAGCTGGCAAGTGTACGGCCAGTATTTCGCTGCGATGGGTCATTGGTTACAGTTGGCTGGCCTTTTTGTCTTTTGTGTCTTTGTTCAATTTGTATTCAACGCTCTTGATTGGCTGCTTAGTGATTGGTAACTGAAACTTGAGAGCTGTGGGCTATTTTCTTTGAGCCGTGAATAATTTGTCCAAAATTAACAGTTGCGTATAAAAATTGTTGCATACTTAAGTACAACGTTATTCTTAAGTATTTGCTAAACAATTACTTAACCAATTTTTCGTTTCTAAAATAATTATTGTACTTAAGTTAAGTAAATACTTAAGGCACTAAAACTAATTGGCATGAAACTAATTGTCACAGTTGCGACTAACAGTTCTGAAGTGCTATCCTCGGTGTTTTGTACAAAAGTTTAAATTTTTCTGTGAATACCTATTCAAATGTATTTTTTGAAACCCCGAATATTTTGGTGTCGTTTTCAGGTGCATCTACTCAGAGTATACGGCAGCGGCGAAGAATTCAGGGAATTTTTCGAATAGTTCCATGGAAAACGCAAGTATTAACGCAACGCTGAGTGAAAGACCAAGGAAGTTGCGTGTAACATTCCCCGAAATGAATTTTAATCAAGTAAAGTATCACTTAACTCGGTTGTTTTGGCTAGAGGGTTTCGAGGGGTGGGGGGTGTAATGCTAACGATATGTTTTACAAACCCTTTGAAAGGTTGACAGAGATTTTCGCTTTTCTATCATATAAGAATCTACAGAAAGGTAGAAGTATAATCATTCAACAAATAATGTTTATCGTTGCAAAATAATTTTTCCGTGATTACCGACACGTTCGCCAATCGTTCTGCCGGAATATGAAACAGACGTTCGGTGGTAGCCTGTTTAAATAGTTTACTTTGATCGGGCTTTTTTTTGTTTGGTTTTGAGGTTTTCGGTTTGTTGGTTTGTTTGTTTGTTTGTTTGTTTGTTTATTTGTTTGTTTGTTTGTTTGTTTGTTTATTTGTTTATTTGTTTGTTTTTTATTGGTTATTTGTTTGTTTGTTTGTTTGTTTGTTTGTTTGTTTGTTTGTTTGTTTGTTTGTTTATATATTAATTATTCATTTAGCGATTTTTATTGTACGTATTTAATTTCTACTTTGTGGTTTTTAGTATTTTTATATATACGGACTACTTCTTTTGTCGCTGTTGGTACTGTCGTTGCTACGCGCCATTGTTTTCCGTCATATGCTCACCAGTGTATCTGAAAGACTTCATCATCGTATGTTTCGTGCAGTTGTCCACGCACCAGTGGCATTTTTTGATCGCAATCCTGTTGGTAAGTTTGTTTGCGTTGTTTTTGTTGTTTGGTTTATCGGTTGCTTTGAATGGTTTGTCTGGAACAGGAACAGGAATTGAATTTTTTGGAGCAGCAACAAAAACGCAGAGAGGAATTTGAAGCTTATTTTGGAACGAATTATGGCTTATACTGGCGTAAATATGATTAAGCAACATTTACGGTTTTATCAGGTAGAACAGAAATCCTTTACTGTAAACGCGTACCACTGGTTATGTGAAAAGTGTTCATCATTTAATATTATTATTATTATTATTATTATTATTATTATTATTATGATTCTTATAATATTATGATGATTATTATTATTTGTTTATTTATTTATTTAATTATTTATTTATTTATTTATTTGTTACATAGTAAACATATGTTGTTCCTTGTTAGAAAAGGATTTATCTGTTGTTAATTTTAGGGCGTATTTTGAATCGTTTTTCCAAAGATACGGGTCTCATGGATGATCAGTTATCATTTGTTGTTTTCGATTTTATTTGTGTAAGTGTATATTAGCTTAAATTGTAGATTACACTTTAATTTTTGAGCGACGCGAAACTCGGAGTTTCGCGAAGCGTTTTATGTTTTGTACTTTGGGGTCAAAAGCTGGATGTCGGTCCGTCCGTCCGTCTGTCTGTCTGTCTGTCCGTCCGAAAAGAAACTCAAGAACGGCTGAACCGATTTTGATAAACTTTTTTTGAAAGCCAGTTATCCTGGGTTGTTAACCGCAGATTGGGGTTTTAAAATTTTAAGCCGTTTATTAGCTATAGGCTAATTTGCATATTTAATTGAGCCTAAATCGGTACTTTCTACTTTATTTCACTAATTATTACAGTTACAAGCAATCTAATTTCAGCATTAAAGGGTTTTTGGATGCGAGGAATCTGAATAGACTGTTTACAAACCTCCAAAACCGATAATTGAGTAGTTAGCTAATAGAAAATTTGCATATTAGCAAAGGTTATAAGCCTAAATTAGGACTTTTTACAATATTTCACTAATTGATAAGATTAAAAGCAATATCATTTCAGCACTAAAAGGTTTTCAAGGGCGAGAAATTTGAATAAGTTGTTTACTAACCTCCAAAACCGATAACTGAATAGTTTGCTAATAGCTAATTTGCATAATAGCTTAATTGACAAGACAAAATTAGGACTTTTTAAATTATTTCAATAATTAATTGGTTTACAGAGGTTTTTGGGTGCGAGGAATCTGAATAAATTGTTTACAAACGTCTAAAACCGATAATTTATTAGTTAGCTAATAGATAATTTGCATATAAGCATAATTGATAAGCCTAAATTAGGCGTTTTTGCAATATCTCACTAATTATTAGGGTTGCAAGCAATCTAATTACAGCAATAATGGATTTTTGGGTGCGAGGAATCTGAATAAATTGTCTACAAACCTTCAAAACCGACTATTGAATAGTTTGCTAATAGCTAATTTGCATATTTCCTTAATTGATAAACCTAAATAATGGCTTTTTAAATTATTTCTCAAATTATTAAGGTTACTGATGAGTTTTTGAGTGCACGGAATCTGATTAAATTGTTTATAAACCTCCAAAACCAATAAATGAATACCTAGCTAATAAATAATTTTCATACTAGTTTAACTGCTTGCATGTGTTCGAGCTTCGCTCAATACATGTAGTCCCACTACTACTGGTGTATCATTGTTTGTGTCATGGCTGAAAATTCTTGACTAGCACCATGTCAGGTAGTTGGTAGATTTCACACGTACTAAATGGGTTCAGGCTTAGGTTTGAGCTTTGTTGAAGCCAATGGGGGCCAATATACAGCTTTCATAATAATTGTAAGCTAAATACGAGTGGCGCTATTAATACTTGTGCGGTGCCGTCTTGAGCCGTACGGCGCTGCAAGTAAAAAAATCATTGTTCACAAATTCATAAGTTCGTGCGTTTCGATTCCGGTGCCGGACGGTGACGGACGTCATCAAATGTGTAGCGTCATCCTAACTTCGGGGTGTAGATAATGCCTTGGGAATCATTATTGGGTGTTTAATCTTTTGTAAAATATTATTTTTATTTAATTTTTGAGTAATCGGTTTGTTTCTCTGCATGATTGAAGGGTTTTCTGCTGTTCTCGAGTCTCGTTATTGTTATCGTGGTTGCAAATCCAACAGTGTTAGTGGTTGTTGTTCCGTTAATTTTGTTGTTCGCACTGTTACGGATGTACTATTTACGTACGTCACGCGATATTAAAAGGCTTGAAGCCATCTGTGAGTTTGAAATATTGTTTTGTGATTGGGTTAAAGTTTAATTGCTTATTTGGTTATGTTGCCGTTCGAAGTATACGCATATTTTCAAATGGCCATGACACAGTGCAGCGGCTTTAAATTTGAAAATATTATGGCAGACTAATAATTGTTTGCAGGCATAATATACCGGCTCTAGAGGTAGCAAATTGATTAAACGGTGATAGTTTTCAAATTCAAATGTTATCGCCTGTAGACAACTGAGTGAGTTGATTTTTATGATTTTATTGCATTATATTCACATTTTAGCTCGTAGTCCAATGTTCTCGCACGTGTCCGCGTCGCTCAATGGTTTGCCTGAAATTCGTGCGTTTAACGCTCAAAACTGTGTCACTGCGGATTTCCATCGATTTCAGGTAATTGTTTTTTTTTTGGTTTTATTTTTAGCTTCTGGTCGGAACTAAATAAATTTTGCCAGTAAAAGTGGTTTTAGATTCGTTTTTGACGGAGAAGTAGCGACCCGTACTATTTGATGATTGAAATTTTTTGGGACATCGGGTAGATTCCTTCGTTTTGTTCGTTTTAACAATAGCTATTTGACGCCGGTAGCCGGATATAAGGTTGTAGAATTCAAGTGGGCCCTTGTAGTCTTCCAAAAAAATTTTCCCTTTTGAAGTTTACTCGTGTTCATTACTTTGTGTCAGGATGGCTACTACATGCCTGGATATTATTGCTGCTTCAGAACTATCACAGTTCCGCGTTCTGTTTGTTTTTGTCGACAAGTCGATGGTTTGGTTTAATTATTGATGTGTTTTGTGCGATTTTTGTCACAGCAATATCGTTTGCTGCAATGATTGCATATCAAGGTACGTTTGAAAGGGTGCTGCTTTTTGATTCCCTATTTAGAGTTAGTGCTAATCAACGATGGGATTTCAAACAAGCGATTGAGACCAGCTGAAGATATGTAACCAAACGAGCGAATAAGGAGAGTAATTAAAACATATTCACCAGTTTTTGTGACTTACGATTCTAACAAATACGGAGAATCCCGCAAATTTAGCGCATATTTTGCATTGGATTTGTTTTTGTTATGAGCAAATTTTGTGATCCATAGCAGTTGCGTGATGCGTATCGAATATTTTCTCATAGCCAGATACCCGGTGCTGTCCATCGATGATGGAAGTTCGCTTGTTTGGAAACGTATTACTTGACGATAGAGAATATACACAGTTGAGAATAAGGCTACTAGGCATTCACTAGCTTGCATCGCTCGCTCACGGTATGTGGTTGCCACTTGTAAACGCTTTTGCTAGTCGCTGCAAGTAGGTTGCTACTTGATAACATGCAAGCCTGAATCAGTCGAATTTTGATCCGTTCACAGTAATTTTGTCAAGAAATGGTACAAAAAATGTTTAGCAATGTTTGTTGTTTGCAACTCAGATTATGTCAGAGAATTTGTTGTATGAGCAGGGGTTAATTTTAGTTAAAACATATGGCGGTATGTAGAGTATATAGTGCTTGAGATACATAGTGATAGCTGCCACCGATACGATAGCCCTGCGCCTAGGTTTTGGGCTAAGCCTTGAAGTCTAGTTGCTTAACTTAGTGTTGTATATTCAAGAACTCAGGGTTAAGTGCAGTCGTGATTGCGTTAAGTGCTAATTCTAACCAAGATTGTACGTTATATGACCGCAATCGCTTTCAGACGCAAATTGAATACACACAATTACTATGATCATATTAAGCTCGGCTGCAGTTGCAGTTAAACTTTCAATTGTGGGTTTAACGCGTCGTAATAGCTTTTCGGAACCCTTAGTCGCGAATAGGCAGCACTGAATTTTGTTCGTCACTAGTTTTTGAGCACCATTCACACGTGCAAATTTTTACAGCGAGAACATACATTTTGTGAAACGGTTTTCGAACAAAATGTGTGGACGTGTGAATGGAGCTTAATTTGTTCAGGTCTAGGTCTCGGCCGAGGCTTAAACTTAGGTTTTGGTTTAGAAAAAGGTTTGCATACGCCTATGTCTTTTTATGAACGTAAGCCAAGCCTCGGGCTTAAGCTTAGGCTTAGGTTTAGAAAAAAGACTACAACTTAAGTTTAAATTTCTTCTAAACGTAAGCTAGAGTTGGCTCAGACTTCAGGTTAGGCTTAGTAAATGGGTGGTAAGTTTTAATACGGGGTACAGTGTACAAGGTATTAGTTGTTATTCGAAGGCTAGGCCTAAATCATTTAATTTTTACTCTTCAACTTGACCTTTAGACCAAACAACCGGATCGGTTGCGCTGTCTTTGTTTTATGCCATTTCACTTATCGGTGGCCTTCAATGGACCACTAGACAAAGTGCCGAAATGGAAACCGGGGTATGGCGTGGTGCTGCGTGGTACACCTTACAGCACTCGCTTAACTAATAGCTTTGAGCACTTACTTAGCTAATACCTTTGAGCATTCATTTAGCTAATAGCTTTGAGCACTCATTTAGCTAATAGCTTTGTGCAATAACTTAGCTAACTGCTTTGACCACTCACTTAGCTAATAGCTTTGTGCAATCACTTAGCTAATAGCTTTGAGCACTCACTTAGCTAATAGCTTTGAGCACTCACTTAGCTAATAGCTTTGAGCACTCACTTAGCTAATAGCTTTGAGGTTGAGCACTCGCTGTAGCTAATAGCTTTGAATTGCTTTGCTGTGTTTTTGTGCTGTTCGGTGGCGGATCAAAACCAGGCGACGCTGGAGTACGCTCAACCCCATAATTTATTGTAAAGCAGAAAAATATTTCTGAGATTGTTGCGTAGTAGAGTATGTCAGCATTTCGACATGCCTGTCTGGCGTATGTCGAGAGAGTTTCAACAGCGGCATACAACTCAGCTGCAGCCATGTTTACATGCAGGTTTATGTTTATTTGTCGTGTACAGCCTGCGAATTATCTAGACCTACAACACACAACAGGTATGTGAAAATTGTGACATGGTGTATGCAAGCTATTAATAGCGTAACTTTGATCGCAATCGGTGCGTTTTCGATAATCAAAAATCGCCAAAACTGTCTACTTCTTGGGTGTTAAATTTCATTAAAATAATGTTATTGTGAAAAATCTTTGATCCGCTGCTGGTTCTGTTGCACTAGTTTCTACGTGTGCTGTGTTATAACTTTAGCTTAATGGCAAATGCACGATGTCAGTTAGCTTTTGGATGTTTAGAAGTTTGTTTGTTTGTTTGTTTGTTTGTTTGTTTGTTTGTTTGTTTGTTTGTTTGTTGGTTGATTGATTGGTTGGTTGGTTGGTTGGTTGGTTGGTTGGTTGGTTGGTTGGTTGGTTGGTTGGTTGGTTGGTTGATTGATTGGTTGGTTGGTTAATTTGTTTCTTTGTTTTTTGTTTGTGTTTGTTTGTTTGTTTGTTTGTTTGTTTGTTTGTTTGTTTGTTTGTTTGTTTGCTTGTTTGTTTGTTTATGTGTTTGTGGTTCATGCCCTGTTTAGAGTTTGGTTTAGGTTCACCGAAAGATTGTTACTGATTGTTGAAGCCCTGAAACCCGGAATTTTTTGTGTAAATGGGGTAGTAACAATTTTTGAGGGGGCTGTCCGTCCGGGAGCCCGACACCGGCCCTGGTATTGGAGCCAGGTTGAAAGGGAAATCTTGGGATCTCGGCTCGGGACACATGTGTTTATTAGAGTTATTACCTATGCGATTGAAAAAAGTGTTGTTAACCATACTTCCCAACTGGTTGAGTGCGGGCAGGTGAGGGCCATTGTGTATTGAACAAAATAATTATATACGTTCGTTTTCCTTGAGATTTTTTTTATATATAGGTCTTGCTTGCGTCCATATATTAGATGGACTGTTGTGTTGGTACAGTCACGGACAGCGTCAATTGCGGTCAGTGTCGCCTCCCAAACCGCGGCTCTGATCGTGATTGCTCGTTTCTAGTCCGCAATCACTATCGGTTACGGCAAATGTTACTTTAAGGGGCGTATACAGTAGACTGAGTGCATTCCTAAGCCTACGCCTAAGCCTAAGCCTAAGCATAAAAATGTAATCTAGAATCTAAACCCACTCATTAATAGACCCGCCAGAAACCTGGACGCCCCTTAAAGTAACATGGGCCGCGGTTACTGTGCCCACAAGCGCAACTGCGATTGCTAGCATTACATTTTTCAATCGTTTGTAAACGCAGTTACCCCTATGGTTGCTTTCGCGTCTGTGCGCACTTAATTCTGTCCTTAATTCTGTCCGTGGTTGTTGTTGTTGTTGTTGTTGTTGTTGTTGTTGTTGTTGTTGTTGTTGTTGTTATTGGTGTTGTTGTTGTTGTTATTATTATTATTATTGTTGTTGTTGTTGTTTCTAGTAGAATTTCTAACTAGCGATCATCTCCAAGCTGTTTCGTGTGATCCACTCGCAGACGTTTGTGCCAAACGCGAACGTTGTTCAACCAAGATTCAGTTCAATTGCTTGGCAAATATTGCTTTCAAACGCACGCACCTGTCTCATGTGTAATGGTGTCGGAAGAGTCGGACAAAAATATCGCGTGTTTTATACGCTTTATTTTTCACGCAGAACACGCTTATTTATTTCCATACTCTTGCACCAGACCAAATTTTGCGTTTTTGCCACTAAAATTGAGTTTGGTTTCTCGCTCGCAATGTTTTTTTTTCGCTATTTATGCGCTGTTTCCCGTCAGAACTTTCTGGATACGTAACACTGTATTCGTATGATATAATTGAATGTAGTGTATTCAATGATGCTTTCGCCTTAGAACTTAGTTTACTTCTTGTATCCACATTTTCCAACTCCTGGCAACAACTGAGAGCTGTGTATATACACTTATATTACCTTATTTTCACCTTGCACGTTTTCATTTTGCATTATTTGCTTGGTATTGCTATTTATTTATTTTATTGTTTATTATTTGTTTACAGAACCTTCTTCTGGCCACATTGGCGTGTCGTTGTTTTACGCCGCTAGCCTTATCGGCTATTTTGGGTATTTTTGTGAAAACTCAGCTAAAATGCAAAATATGGTGAGTTTGCGTTTGCGTTTAGTGATTTGCAATCACGGATTCACTGAGTAATCTCTATGTTGGTTAGTCCTGCAGAGGTAAGAAAACTAAGGTCTTGGCGTGGGGTAGTTTCTGTGGGTACCCTCCATCTTGGTTAGTCATGCAGAGGTAAAAAAACTAAGGGGTCTTGGCGTGGGGTAGTTTCTGTGGGTACCCTCCATCTTGGTTAGTCATGCAGAGGTAAAAAAATAAGGGGTCTTTGCGTGGGGTAGTTTCTGTGGGTACCCTCCATCTTGGTTAGTCATGCAGAGGTAAAAAAACTAAGGGGTTTGGCGTGGGGTAGTTTCTGTGGGTTCCCTCCATCTTGGTTAGTCATGCAGAGGTAAAAAAACTAAGGGGTCTTGGCGTGGGGTAGTTTCTGTGGGTACCCTCCATGTTTGTTAGTCATGCAGAGGTAAAAAAACTAAGGTCTTGGCGTGGGGTAGTTTCTGTGGGTACCCTCCATGTTGGTTAGTCATGCAGAGGTAAGAAAACTAAGGTCTTGGCGTGGGGTAGTTTCTGTGGGTACCCTCCATGTTGGTTGGTCATGCAGAGGTAAGAAAACTAAGGTCTTGGCGTGGGGTAGTTTCTGTGGGTACCCTCCATGTTGGTTGGTCATGCAGAGGTAAGAAAACTAAGGTCTTGGCGTGGGGTAGTTTCTGTGGGTACCCTCCATGTTGGTTAGTCATGCAGAGGTATGAAAACTAAGGTCTTGGCGTGGGGTAGTTTCTGTGGGTACCCTCCATGTTGGTTAGTTATGCAGAGGTAAAAAAACTAAGGGGTCTTGGCGTGGGGTAGTTTCTGTGGGAACCCCCCATGTTTGTTAGTCATGCAGAGGTAAAAAAACTAAGGTCTTGACGTGGGGTAGTTTCTGTGGGTACCCTCCATGTTGGTTGGTCATGCAGAGGTAAGAAAACTAAGGTCTTGGCGTGGGGTAGTTTCTGTGGGTACCCTCCATGTTGGTTAGTCATGCAGAGGTAAGAAAACTAAGGTCTTGGCGTGGGGTAGTTTCTGTGGGTACCCTCCATGTTGGTTAGTCATGCAGAGGTATGAAAACTAAGGTCTTGGCGTGGGGTAGTTCCTGTGGGTACCCTCCATGTTGGTTAGTCATGCAGAGGTAAAAACTACGGTCTTGGCGTGGGGTAGTTTCTGTGGGTACCCCCCATGTTTGTTAGTCATGCAGAGGTAAAAAAATCTAAGGGGTCTTGGCGTGGGGCAAAGTTTCTGTTACAATCAACGAGATGACGTGCGAGCACATTTTTTCGATCTGTAGATTAAATTCTAACAACGTTACTCTAAAACCTGTTGTTAAACGTGCTTTTCTTTTGTTTACTTGTTTGTCTAGAAATTTCGAGATGTATTATTCTCGTTATTCACTCCTTGTATATACCAGGATGCAACGCGGAACTTGATTATACCGGAATCGACATCGGAATCGGAATCGTAACAGCAAATTTGCACCGGAATCAGAATCGAAATTGGAACTACTAAATTTGTGACTGTACGGATAATTTGTATTAACAAGTATAATATTGATTTATGGTGTCTGTTGGCTGGCGACAATTCTCAAAAACGTCGCATCAACCAATTGGCAATATTTTTTGGCTCTGTAAGCTAAACTACAGTCAATTATTATTGATAAGTTAACTTATCGAAAACAAATTAATAGATAAATGATGCTGAATTTTATACAACATATCAAAATGTGGAAATTCCGGTTCCGATTGATTGTGAAATCGGAATCGAAATTCCGATTGCACCCTGGTATATACCGTTGTAAAATACGACCCTTACATAACGTAACTGCACCGTTGTTACGTACCGGAACGCAACTTGTAGCGGAACTATAAAAATTGTTGTTTGTTGAACCCGATTGTCTGGTCCTTAACCTAGTGTCCGTCGGCCGTATCCAGCTTAACGTGCAACTCTTCGTCGTCTGTATTCAACTTAACGTTCCACGGTGGATGGGCAGAGACGATTGTAGGGCATAAACTTTTCTTGGTGGTTGTAAAATTCCTGTCGGCGGCCAAACTTCCGTTAACCAAACCATTTCCGTTTACAACCCGCGTTTAAGTCTCGATCCTGAATTGGCAGACTATCAATACTAATTTTGGCACACAAAAGCATTGTGCTTCGGTTACGATTTGTTGATCATCCCAGGACGGTGTGGGTGACGCGGTTTGGTACTGGGGCGCTAATTTTGCTTGGTGATTGAAGTGATTTTTCGTAGTTTAGCACTAACTGCACGTTTTCGTTCAAATACTCTTTACGGTTTGGACGTGATTGGCTTAATTTTCAGGGTTGTTGTAGCACTGTTTTTTGTACAGGGTTTTATCTTTTACGCCTGCCTAGTGGACAGCCTATAAAGTGTACGCTGAACGTAGTGGAATATGAACCGAGAATTTGGTTTATTTCAATGTTTGGGTCACTGTGGCCAGTTTTGGGTCGAAGTTCTTGACCAGATACGATATATATTATAAAAGTTAAACTAAGTTAGTGTCATAAGCTTGTGTAAATGTCAATAGTTTTTCGACGTTTTGTGGTATGTAAGGGTTTGTGCCAGAATTTTTTAATGAGAACCAGTTTGGTTTCATATTGGAAACTAGAATAGTTTAGTTCTGTGGGTACTAAGTATGGCCCCGGGTTCGAATGAAACGAGCTTTTATCTACGCTTGTTTTATTGTCAATTTGATGCCGCTAAACAGTATTATTGTTTTCAGATGGTTTCAGTCGAACGTATTTTGGAGTACGGCCGTCTTGAACCGGAAGGTACGTCTGCCGCACAAGAGGCGACGTTTGATTCAACCAAACTACTACACGAGCAGTGGCCAACAAGCGGTGAGCTGAGGTTTCAAAAGGTGACTCTTTGGTATGAACCAGACTCAAATTGTGTGCTACACTCGATAACGTTTGATGTCAACTCGGGCGAAAAGGTATGTTTCGGCGAATTTGAAACAATGCCAGCCTGAAAGTAGGCTCGGCATTTGGCCGATCTCAGACTCGGTTTTTTGAGTCTCGAGACCACAACTCGATGATTCACCAAATGGCTGGTGAACCTGCAAAAAGTAGAAGTTATTATTGTTGAAGCAAATGATGCATGACTCGTTTTGTATTGGTATTCCAAACGAAATCGAAATTCCGTTTGCATTCTAGGCCCGTATTCTCAAATGTATGTGTGTAGCACCTATCCCCAGTTGGTGGTACGTCTTGCGACTTTCAAACCAGTGAATGCCGATGCACATAATTTGGCATATTTATTTGCATTTGATTTACTCTACTCTTGTATCAAATTTGAATTCTGCAACTGCAATAGTGTGCTAGTTTGAAGCCTATTACGACCCTGGTGATAGTTGCTATTCACATTTGAAAATATGTTCCTTAGCATTCGCATAGCAGTTAAGTGAACTGTAATTGTTTTGTTTCAGATTGGGATCGCAGGTCGAACAGGAGCAGGCAAAAGTTCACTGTTGAGTTGTTTGTTTCGGTTGTATGAATTTGAAGGGACGATACGATACGATGGAGTGCCTATTAAATCGCTACCGCTGTCTACTTTGCGTCAGAAATTGTCGATTATTCCGCAGGTATAATAATATAGATAGTAAGTAGTCAGGTAGCAATATTTACAAACACTAACTATGTTTTTTGGAAAACGCAAAGTTCCGTGTTTAACCAACACGGTCTGTACGACCCCTGCTCGATGTTGCGCCCAAAGTTAAGGACCAAGCTTGGAATCGAACCTCGTCCATCGTGCACTCGAGTCACCACTACACTATGTGGTCGATTTCAATAACTTTCTATACCGGTATATGTGCACATACTGACATTGCATTTTTTTGTTATATTAAATATTATTTCTTTATTTTAATGTGAGCGTTAAATTAGTTGAAACTGACCAAACTACTTATGTCCGGCGTCTTCGATTTAATTAAACAGATTTAAGATAACTTGTCTGGTTACGCATTGGCCAGCATAAAAAAGCTGAGGAGTATACGCAGCTTATGTACTTCTTGAAGACAGAATGGGTAGGTAGATACCCTCTATAGTGAAAAACAACGTTCATGACTGTTTTTGCAGCGTTGCAAATTATTAATGATCGGCATTTCGGTTTTACTTATTTTGCATAGGAATAAGCTTAAACTTTTACGCATTTGTGTTTTTGTTTTAGGATCCAGTATTGTTCATTGGAACTTTGCGAAAAAATTTAGATCCATTTGATCAGTTTGATGACGCTGTATTGTGGTCTGTGCTTGAAGAGGTTAGTTAGCGTTTATTTACAGCATTCACCAAAAATGTAAACAATAGTTGTTTTTGTGAAATTTCAACTTGAAGACAATCAGTATTTGTTTCGAAAATTTTCTATAACTCGAGCGCTGCATGGCGGCATCGTCAAATTACAATTCGCCAAAAATTTTATTTTTGGTCTCAAACACTTATAATTTCTAATTTTTGTGTTAGTGGGTTTTTGAACTTTGTATTATTTTTAAAGCGGAGTTTTATGATGTCCACAAAGTCTGGCCGCAGTAGTCGCTATTTTTGCGCTTTAAAGTATCGCGTGGACTACTTTAAACAACAAAATAAAGTTGAAAATTGTTCTGCTCGTATTGCACAATCAGAGATGGCGCTATGCTTGTCGTACGGCAGTTCACATGCAATGCTGTACGGTTCCGAACGACGCCGGGTGGCAGTGAAGGAACCGGCAATAGGTATCGCGGTTCTCTTATAGTATTTTCACGTTTCAAGGTTGAACTCAAACAACTGGTATCACAGTTTCCAGCAGGTCTGGCGGCCCCGATGTACGAAGGCGGTGCGAATCTTTCTGTCGGCCAGCGTCAGCTAATCTGTTTGGCGAGAGCCTTGTTAAAAAATAATCCAATCTTAGTGCTCGACGAAGCAACTGCCAACGTTGACCACAAGTGAGTCTTAGTGTGTGTGTTATTCTCAAATGTGTGTAGCATCGATTTACCAGTTAGTGATACATTTAGCTGAGGCAGTAGCACATTGTAACATCTTCACAGAAACATGGAAAAATGAAGTAATTAAAGTTGGAAAATGTGCCAAGTTTCGAACGTCATCATTTCCTGGTTTGACGATTGAAATCTGTATCACCCAGTGATAATTCCTGCTTTCTATGTCATTATTGTCATTTACTTAGGTTTGGTAGATGGCTCTGATAGCCGGACGATATACCAATTTGTTGTTCTATATTGACAGAGATGCAATAATTCTCCAATATTCGTTATTTCGCATAATATTCGAGTCTAAGATGTTTGTAATATGCAGTTGATTCTATAGACATTAACAAAACTAGAACGCCCGGTATACGTTATTTGAGCAACGTTCCAACCATATTGGTGCGATCGTTGTTTTTAAGATGTTCGTATAGCAAAATATTACCACCCCTTTGACTGCATAATACTGCAGTAACTTGTTTTCTTGCCATTATGCAAAAAATCGTTATGAATATAATTAGGGAACGACCGGATCCAAAATTTTGCATTTACCGGATCCGAATCCGGATCCGGATCTTAAAATTCAGATCCGGCCCGGATCCGGATCTTACTAGCTGGATAATTTTTCAACACCTAACGTATATAAAATACGAAAAGTTCAACTGATTGTTTCGCAAAATTAGTCAACAAAACTTACAGCAACTAAAAAAGAAGTCTTTAAAATTTTTATGTTTGTTCTTCTTTACGCAACAACATGGTCTCCACGTGGATGTCATTAACGTGACATTCCAACAAAACATTAATGCTCACACAGTGCTTATTAGATTACGTACGCATAGTTGAAATACATGCACCAATTTTGGTATGTTTTTTTTGTATATCAAATTTCGCATCCGGAGATCCGGCAGTTTATTTTACCGGATCCGGATTCGGATCCGGATCTTAAAAATTGCAGAGATCCGGCCCGGATCCGGATCCGGATCTTGGATCCGGTCGATCCCTAAATATAATACTTCATCATAATATTGCTTTTGTTTCAGCACTGACGCGTTGATTCAGCAAACAATTCGAAGAAAATTTAAAGAATGTACGGTATTGACGATTGCACATCGGTTAAATACGATTATTGACGCTGATCGCATCATGGTTAGTTTTTGACGCCTTGTGGTATGCGGGTAATTTTAGTAAAACGTGACTTGCAGACCGACCGTCGTCGTAAAAGTTGCTGCAGTGTTTGGGAAAAGCGTTTGGCATCGAATGTAAATACGAATTGCGAAATACTACCATGGACCCTGTAACATTTTCGTTTCATTTGTTAGTTGCTGCAACTTGGGCGACGTTGTTACTTTAATGTTGATTGAAAAAATATTTTCAAATTAGTTTGTTAAGCTTATTGTTACAAACTGGATGCATGATGTGGTTTTAAAAACGAAGACTTAATATTATGGGTACGGCGGGTTTTGTGGCATTGTTGACAAAATTATTTTGTGTGAACGAACGCGTACTCAGACGCACGTACGTTTCTGTTTTAGGTTCTGGAAGATGGATATCTTCGTGAATTTGATACCCCAAGTCGATTGTTGAGTAATCGAAACAGTTTATTCTATCGAATGGTGCACGAAACTGGGACGCAGTCTGCAGGCAGACTTCATCAGATGGCACAAGGCAATCGCAGTGTTGAAGCGGAAAATGGGAAGCTGTAAAGTGAATAAAATGTCAAGTTTAATTGGTGGAATTTGTTGGAGTTGCAAGTCTGGCAAATGCGGTTGTCGTTCCGTTATGTTTAGGTTTTTTTCTAGTTGTGTAGATTTAAAATAAATACAATCAATCCAGAGATAGTTGCGAAAGTTGTCTTATTTTTATTGCATATTTTATGTTATACAGCAAATTATTCATTTAAACTGTAGTTTAAAACCGTGAAATTTTGTGTTTCGGGCCTTAAACGCAATGAAATTTGTTCCCGAACGTTATAGATTGGGTTCAAAGTTGTTATTGTTTCAACGTAAAGTATGTTTACAGAACATACAAAAAGATACGACGGAAAATTATTTACATTATATATATGTGCATTTGATTACTGTAAGCAGTTTGTTTATGTATTGTTCCCAAATTGCGTAATAAATTGCATAATAGAATTGTTTTTTGCGATTTTTCCTTTTTATTGTTGAATGTTTGTTTTTGTTTGTTGTAATTACTTATTGCATTTCTGTTATTGTTTTTAATTTATGTCAAAATTTTATTTATACTTGAGCTTGAATATAAGTAAGATATCGATTATTAGCGAACGGTTTGATAAGATTTGAAATTGGGATCAATCTTGGTTGTTCTGATTTCTTTCGGGTTTGCTACGCAAATCACCGGAAAATTACGGTATTTTTTGAAAGTATGATACTGTAAAGTCACTTTTGTAACGGAGAAATTATTCGTTCCAAGCAATATTTCTAGGGATGGCAGTGTATTAAGAAAGGTAATATTATTCCTGTGATTTGATATCTTTAATTTTTGTGAATTACATCAAAACTGTGTGAAATTTTGTATATTTTAGTTATTTTTTACTAGTATGAAGCGTCTTTGATTAAACATTGATATGTAGTGTTTTGTATTTTCGTTTGATGCTTTTAGGCTGTGTGATGCGGAACGGTAGGTTGTATAATAAGATTATAATGTCTTTAGAGGAAATTTTCTCTTAAAGGCTGAAATTTAAAAAATTATTTTGCAGTCGCTAGTTTCAAACTGAATTTTGTGTATATTCTCGATGTGTTTATGATAATTGTCAGTCATAGACACAAGGTTTAGGTGTGAGGTATGATTTGGGCTATAAAGATTGTAGCTTAGAAAACTATTATTAATCTTACACGAAACGTATGGTTATAAATTTGTGATTGTTACATAATCACCAGTTTTAAATTCACACCCAAGTGTCTGTGAATAGTTCGTGATTTCGGATATTCAATGAAACCACCAACTCCGCGTTTTAGGTTCGTTTCCAATGATGCTTATTCGCTCTGGTTCAATAAATGCAGTCATTCCCTTTTTATTCACCCAACACCGCAATAAAGCTATATACTGGTAAAGCACGATACGACTAGACAAATATAACACTTATACTGTTGACCTTATGTTCACCGAAGGTGCCGAAAGTTCCTTTGTTACAGGTGCTTTCCGCACGTCAACTACGATACCTTAAGCCTGTTGTTCTACTAAGTCATCTGCTCACACTGTACAAAACCAAATGCTAACTTTTAACGTGACAACCCAAATACTCCGTAACCACCAGATAACCGTACAAAATCCCAACAATCCCCAAGAAAACCGCCGAAACTAGCCCCGCTAGAATCGACAACCCCAGAAACAACTCCAAATAACCCCAAGAATCCCCTTACAACATACCCCAGTTATCCCCAGTTCCCGTTGGTACTGCCCGTAGGCTCCGCGCTATGCGCTTAACTTGCTGAATCCTTGTTTATGCCGGTTTGACCGTGCTCACATTGAGCTACCTTGACACAATTCCAGTTAGAACCTGTTCGCTTAAGTCGCCGGTACACTCTACACAATTCAACTCCGAAAAAAACACAGCCGTAAACCATGATTGCACTAAAGTAAAAACTCTGAAAAACTCGCGCCGCATATTGTAAGCTGACAACTATAATAATGATTATGGAATCTTGCTACCCCAGCCCCCATGTCGAGTTGATTTGCATAATTTTGAGTGTCCCGGGCGTCTCGGGCCCCTTAGAGACACTGACATCCGTCTCTACCATAAATACAACACAACAACAGCAATGTCCCCTCATTACCCCTAGCTATGCGATTTCGCGCATTAATCCTGACAATAATATATTAAATGGCCACGCAGGGCCCCTGAGTACTGATACCTTGCGGACGCAGCCGCCGTGCATAGATTTATAGATTTTACGCCGGTTAGCAACGCCTGAGTTTAACTTAAGTTCTAAGAGAGACTAGGCGGAGCCGGGGACTCCCTTAAGGTGTGATTTATGCGGGGTTCACGTTATAACTGGGGCAGTCGGGTCACGTTTTGTCACATGTTGATTCGACATCAACATAAATTTTTGTTACCATCATATGATACGGACAAGCAAAAGTCGAATATCATGTGATATTGCTATACAAAGCACGGGTATTCATGGTATCTCAGCATACAAGTGTTCGAATGTCACGTGACATAATCAGACATATTGTTGAATATCATATGATATTCCAAATTAAGAGCATATATGTCGTTACGGTTATCCCCTCCAACCGGCGTTTGCCCAGTTTGAATTTTGATTTTTTTTTGCATATTTCAGCTTCACATGACCTCCTCTGTTTATTCCACGACGAAATTTGAATTTTTGAAAAATTCGGTTTTTACAAGGGACCCAAAAAATTACTTGTCAAAAAGCTAGACAAATTATGTACCATACGACGCATCTTTCAGTGCTGAGTTGAGTTGTTAAATTTTACGCAATCAGACGCCTGAGACTAACTAGATATTGTTAAATAACTGGTTTGGGGCGCTGCCAACCAATTGGGACGGCGCCAAATTAGTTATTTGACTATAACTGGTTAGCCAGGCGTCTCATTGCGTAAAATTTAACATCATTCAACTCAACTCTGCAAGCTGCGTAAGGATGGTATATAATTTGTGTAACTTTTTAACAGACAATTTTTGAGCCCCAAGGGGGGAACCTTCGGACCTAAAAAATCGAATTTTTCAAAAATTCAAATTTCGGCGTGGAATGAACAGGTGAGGTCATGACTCGTGAAAAGTTGAAATGTGTAAAAAAATAGCTGTCTAAAATTCTTGATGTGTTGAGTTTACCTATTTGTGTATAACATTTCGAAATATAACTACATGCAGCAAAAAAGGATACCGCGTACTGCGCGCGGCACTAGCTATATAATGGTATAAAACTCACGGTATTCTATAAGCTGAGCGCGCAAACTTCGGGATGGCTGGGTGATATATCCCGAATAACGAGTTTGCCCTATTTTGCTATTTGCGGAATAAAACGTTGTGTTATTTTTTGAGCGTGGTAGGTAATAGTATACATGTGGCGGCCCATGTTACTTTTAGGGCCGTCCCGGTTCTGGTGGGTCTGTAAAAGTGTAGGCTTTACATTCTAGACCACATTTTTTAATTATGTGTATTGTGTCCAAGGTGGGTTTCTTCCGCAAAAAATGAATCAACAAAAATTTTTTATGGAAAACAGACTCGTGCTTCAACGAATGCAAAGTCGTTGTAATGGAATAAGGGATGCTAGATCTGGTGCCAGAATCATATGCCATAGAGCATCATATGATTATTTCACTAAGATATATATTTATTAATATTTTATAACACTTATTAAAGCATACAAGACATTCTAATGGAGTGCAACTTTTCTGAAAAATTTCGTATTCAGTGCCCAAACCTGCTGTGTGATATTTTATGGCAAAATTTGTTACTGTTTCTGAAGCTTTTTTGTGAAACTTGCTGGTTTCAGTGTCCATGACATAACCCCTCAACAAGCTGAGCACTATACCTGGTCTGGTATACGCATGATAATGTGGAAGTTGCATTAATTGCTCAAGTTCGCGCTCGAGCGACCTCCCTCTTATGTATTGTAGCTGATGCAGTGCATGATGCATTGCCATACGCGAAACAATTTGCGTGGACTCGTGTATATTTCGCGTACAGTACGCATGCTAACGCAGTGTTGCTCAAATATTTTCTGTACGTCAAGTGGTGAACAACGTCGTACAAATATATACAGCACAGTTCGTAACAGGGTGCAACCGGAGGTAAAAAAAATGCCGGAGCCGGAGCCGGAAGTCAACGAAACTTGCCGGAGACGGAAGTGAGGCGAAATTAGGTAGTAGAAATGATGGTTAATTAGTTAATTTTAACCAATATCTGCAATATATTGTTATAATAAGTTGTTTGGTTTTACGCTAATTTTCTGCGAAATTTCGAAAATTGTTTCCTGAAAATTGTGACAAAAGTATTAATACGAAACGCGCTAAACAGATAAATTTTGCAAAATTATGCAAAATTCTACTACCGAAATTGCCGGTACCTCCGGCAAAAAATCTACCGGAGCCGGAGGCCGATTGTCTGCCGGAGGCAGACCTCCGGTTATACCCTGGTGCGTAAAGGTTAAGAAGATTAATGTAGATACCCGTATGAAACAAAATCAGCCTAAGCCTTTATCATCGTTTGAAGTAATTGCGTCATTTTCTACAGTTTTCTTGCTTCGCTGCCTGTAACCCTAATAGGCTATACATTTTGCCTTGAAACTCCGCCGTGTTCACAATTAAACATGATATCTACCAGCTGTAATCATTCATCACAATTTTAAGCCATTAATCTGTCTTAGCTATTTTAGCGAGTACGTTTCATCAATTTGAAGTTTTTGACACTCGTTAACCCTACCATATGACGTTTTTGGTGCGCAGCTGCGAAAAGATATTGTGAACGCTGCATTAGCTTGATTGCCTTCTGGGCAGGATTTGACTGTAGAATTCACTTAACTTCAAGTTAGGATTTTTCACGGAAACAAATTATTGCTTAAAAGAAAAAATAGCCAAAACTGTTTTACTGATTTCAGCTCATATGAAAGATCAGAAGGCGGGCCAATCTTTCGCTGGACTGCTGTAAAATAAGCTTACTTAAACTTTAGACAATCTTTTTGTTTTAAGCTTATGCTTATAGGTCTTTAGGTATAGGAATATTGCCTCATTCATAGAACAGGGCCGGAACAGTAGTATAAGCATATTTTAAGCCTAAGCCTAAGCAAAAAATTGGTCTAAAGCTTATTCTTATAGGCCTTAGGTATAGGAATATTTGTACGCTTACGCTTAGGCTTAAGCTTAGACTTGGTTTAGGAATATGAATATTGTACGGTTACGTTACTGGCCAAGTTTAAACCGAGCGACTTGATTTTTGAAACTGCCTTCTCATAAATTGGAAACATTAAAAAGTTTTAGAAAAACGATTTACTTAAAATTTATAGATATATGATTCCGTAACCTTGAATTGGAATCAAATACCAAGTGCTTCAAACTTATTCGCTTGATAAAACACAAAAAAACCACCTGTCATCGAAATTATGGCCCACGTATAGAACAGGGCCGGAATGCTTTCCGGCGGGACTGTAATACACTAAGCTTAAGCTTTAGAGTAACTTTTTAGGGTTAAGATTAGGGAAGGTTAGTATACTCATTGTTAAGCGTAGGTTTTGGCTTAGGCTTACATTGGAAGAAATGCTTACACTACTGTTCATCCCTAACATTGCCCTTATTAACCTATAACCATACCCTTGTGAACACCAGATTTCTATTAATTTTTATACATTTTTATAGTCTGTTGGTTTTCGCCGAACAGCTATAATCATTTTTTTCTATTTTTCAACATTTCCGCTTCACATATTTCAAAAAACATAATCTCAAAAGCAAGAAAAATCATTGGCAAAATTTAGTCAAAAACGAACCATATTTGCCTGAATTTCAATCAGAAATCGGTTGGTTCTTTTAAGTTGGAGGCTGGCACCGAAACAGGCTAAAATATTGGTTTTTAAACCAGACCTGGCAAATCGCTAACAATTATATATACGCAATAAAGCAGTGTTTCTACCTGACAAAAACACGGTTTTGTGGGGCGCGTACCCTCGTCCCGTATGCCACGCTTGGCTGTCCCCAGTGGTGGGCCCAACGAGGACACCGTTATCTCTTAGGTTTCTCTACCACAGCCAGGTTCACTCTTATCGGGCGATTTACCTCAAATTATAGAACCTCAGCTTGTGATTTAACGTCAGCTGGCTCTGAACCAGCGAAAAAAAATTACTGAAATGTACCAAATGGTGCCTTCCGGTTTGAGTTTTTAGGTATTTCAAAAGGTACCTGGTACTGCTAAGTAGGCTTACAATGAAAAGTATATAGACTAAAGGGGCGTAACAGTAGATTGAGCGTATTTCTAAGCCTAAGCCTAAGCGTTGCAGAAATGTGTTCGAAAGCCTTAGCCTAAGCCTAAGCCTAAGCAAAAAATGTAATCTTGAATCTAAACCTAGCCTTTTATAGACCCACCTGAGACATGGAAGCCCTTAAAGTAACATGGGTGAGTATATATGTGATTTCGCTGTGGTGTTTTAGTATGTAGTACTAGAAACCAAATCATTTTATGGTTTATATTTTAGGGAGTCTGTAGACCAGGAACGATGGGCAGATTCTAGACACAGTGTGAAGGAGTTGAAGAGCGAATTTTTAAATGTTAAAACGCTAATCCCAGTTATAATTTGTCTGAAATCTTACAGCCATATATTTTGCCAGCTGATGCGACCAAAGAATAGGGGCGGAACAGTATAAGCATATTCCTAAGCCGATGCCTAAGCCTAGCAAAAAAATTGTCTAATGTTTGAGCGTACTCTATTCTAGTCGCACACAAAAACTCTCTTCCCCTGAGCTTTACATGGGCCGCAGATGCAACGGGAGCCATTCAGGCCTATAGGCCACTCAAACTTGTATCAAAACCAAAATTTGGTGTAAGATGGGCACCAGGTACCTGACGGATATTGCGAAAAAACTTTCCACTAAAAAGGTTTTAAAATAATTTGCATGTTTTTATTGATACAAAACGTTCAGTGGCCCATGCAAAGATCAGGGGCGGAGAGTTTTTCTGTGGGACTGAAATAGAGTAAGCTTAAGCTTTAGACTAATCGTTTTGCTTGGCTTATGCTTAGGCTTAGGCTTAGGCTTAGGAATATGCTCATTCTTACGCTTAGGGTTAGGCTTAGGCTTAGGAATATGCTCATTCTTACGCTTAGGGTTAGGCTTAGGCTTAGGAATATGCTCATTCTTACGCTTAGGGTTAGGCTTAGGCTTAGGAATATGCTCATTCTTACGCTTAGGGTTAGGCTTAGGCTTAGGAATATGCCCATTCTTACGCTTAGGGTTAGGCTTAGGCTTAGGAATATGCTCATTCTTACGCTTAGGGTTAGGCTTAGGCTTAGGCTTAGGAATATGCTCATTCTTACGCTTAGGGTTAGGCTTAGGCTTAGGAATATGCTCATTCTTACGCTTAGGGTTAGGCTTAGGCTTAGGAATATGCTCATTCTTACGCTTAGGGTTAGGCTTAGGCTTAGGAATATGCTCATTCTTACGCTTAGGTTTAGGCTTAGGCTTAGGAATATGCTCATTCTTACGCTTAGGGTTAGGCTTAGGCTTAGGAATATGCTCATTCTTACGCTTAGGGTTAGGCTTAGGCTTAGGAATATGCTTGTTCTTACGCTTGGGTTTAGAGATATGCTTATAATACTGTTCCGCCCCTGTTCTTTACATTGGCTCGTTCAGTTACAGCCTCTATTATTATAAATAGCTTCAAAATATCCTCAATCTTCTCTGAAAATGATTATAATATCTTATTAACGTATTAGCATATCCTAATATCTTTCAACTAAATAATTTCTAGCCACGACCTTGTAATTTTAGAAATTCGTTTTTGTGAGACTAACAGTTGGTTTCTGTGAATATTTTCAATAAAAGTTGTAAAAAGTTTTAAAATTAATGTAAGCATATTTTGACGCTGTTTGAATAGTTGAGTCGACTGCTTAAAAGTATCTTCTGTGGCAAATCTGAAAAAAATTTTCTGATACTTAAGACAATTTTTCAAAAAATAACTGGAAAACGCATATTTTCGGACTTTATTTCAAAACTTTTTTGAAATCTTTTCTGTCATACTTTTCAAGTGCACCTTGCTAATTATATTTCTTAAATGTCAGAAATTTTTGTTAAATATCAGAAATATTATTTTGAGTGCATACACAATCCGTGTTGTCGTATTTCAAGTACCCCCGTTGAGTTAAAATATCATAAATAATTTTTCAAATTTGAACAATCAATATTTTAGTCATTTTCAATTTCACTTTACGAATTAAAGTTTTTCAATATCTGTCACTACTCCAAGGTACCAGCTGCCATAAATATACACATACCGACGATTACTAGCTGAACAAGCGACCAGTTTTGTGCTTGAAGCAAAAAGGTTTGTTTTTCAACTAATTATCCGGCATATTTTCGGCTAAACTCTATGAAAAATAAATATACATTTTTTAAATGTTAGCGGAAATATAAATTGTATACCGATCAGAACTGAGAATAAAGTTCGGTTTCTTTGTGACGGTGCCCCAAGTAAAAATCAGTGGCGGAACGTTTTTCTGTGGGACGAGAATAGAGTATATAAACTTAAGCTTTAGAGTAATTTTTTTGCTTGGCTTAATAGGCCTAGGCCTAGGTTTAGAGTTAGGCTTAGGAATATGCTCATTCTTACGCTTAGGATTAGGCTTAGCAATACGCTTATAATACTGTTCCGCCCCTGTTCTTAACATTGGCCGTGACTGTGGTATTATGAGATTTCAATGCCAGCTACTTTTCTTTAAACATTGGTTCCTTGTGACTGAGCCCAATTATGAGATTTCAGGGGCAGACACATTTCATCTTTTATACTGTAGTGATCCGAATAAAAGGGGGTCCCCATTTTGAGTGCCAATCAATTGAAGTCGGTATCCCTAAAAAGCGTCCGTAAGCGGATAGAGTCCCTTAACCCTAAATAGAGTCCCTATATATTGACTTTAAAAAGTTGGGCCAATGTTACTTTTAGGGCCGTAACAGAAGGTCATGCGTATTCCTAAGCCTACGCGTTGCAAAAAGCGTATTCCTGAGTCTAAGCCTAGGCAAAAAATGTAGTCTAGAATGTAAGCATACTCTTTTACAGACCCACCAGAAACCGGGACGGCCCTAAAAGTAACATGGGCCAAAAATTGGTAAGATTTCTGGTCAAAACCAGTAGTAGCATCGAGATCCTAATTTTCAGCTTTAACAACCTCTTAATTCTCAAGACTGCAGGAGTTTGTAATCATAGCGTATCTTAACGGTTGACCTATCAGGGTGAAACCGGACATGAAAACCACCGATGCCGAAGCCGGAAGTCGTCCAATTTTGCCGGAGACAGAGGTGAAACAGCATTTGTTAGTAAAAATGAGTTCTTAGCTCTTTGAGCAATAATCTACGAAATGTTGCCAAAAACTATGGTTTTCACACCTCCTTTGACAATACTCGGTATATTAAACTTTTATGCCTGCCCCAAAGTTACAAACCAACTCTCACCATCGGGTACTTTTTTTATAAAAATACAACAAATTTTACTACCGAAATTGCTGGAACTCTTGACAAAACTTCCACCGGAGCTGGAGGCCCACTTCCTGTTGTACCCTGTGGCTCATATATAGATTATAGGCAGACGGTTTTTTCGTGAAACTGCCATGGAGTAAGCTTAAGCTTAAGACTGTTTTGCTTAGACTTCGACATAGTTATAGGAATATGCTCATACTGCTGTTACTGCCCTGATCTTATGATTGGCCACGAAGTGCAAAGAAAAATATTTCTTCAACTTTGCATATACACCATTAATTCCAAACAACAGGTTTACGGTAGGGGTACTTCCTTTAAAAATCGTCGTTACTTCATAAACCTCTGTGACATGAACCATATTCAATTTCATTTTTTTCACATTTCTACCGGCACCGTTGACAAAATTATTGTGTAAAACCAGCGTAATTATTAATTCGCAACCAAACTACAATTTAGCCTACCGACGCTCGTTTTGGCTTGTCATCGAATCAAATGATTGTGTGCTGAATAAATTTCGCCGAAATGCCACGTGACATCTACCGCAACAAAGATGGCGCTGGATCGAATCATGTCCAGAAAGCAATTCAATTTCAGCATGTTCATCCGATTTATCGCGAAAATTTCGGGCTGTTTTTACGCAGTTATTCACGCACGTTCGCTGGGCCTCAGTCGCCAACTGCGTACACCTATAAGGTCTTGTGTATACGTCGTATTTATGTTTTCGATAGTACACTGCAAAAAATGCCGAATCAAATTGACTCTCTCCGAAATCGGCTGTTCCTGACTGCACAAACTGAGTCAAAATTCGACTCCACCTGAGTGTAATTCGACTTTATTTGACTCTGGCGGAGTCGCATTATGACTCAGTTTGTGTAGTCAGGAAAAGCCTATTTCGGAGACAGTCAATTTGACTCACCATTTTTTGCAGTGTTCTTGTAACTATTACATGTTAATATGTCCGATAACCAAATAAATGTGTCAATAACGCATCTCCTCTGACGAGACTAAATGTGGTGCTACACATGTGCGGCGCCGGCCGTCACCATACGGCATCGTACCTGAGTAATTCCTGTACAACACTGCGCGGTAACGGATGGTGACGGACGGCGCCAGACAGTAACCGGCTCTGACAGACGGCGACAAACGTTATCCAAGTAGTGCCACTCTAAATGTACCTAATGCGTGCAATGTCCCTAAATGCATCTAATGCGTTTGAACCGTATAATGACTCTAAATCAGGGTTTATTGCATAATGCAAGGCGGTATTTCGTGTCAAAATTGCTTTTTGTTGCAAAAGGCTGCTTTATTTTAAATATTTAGGAAGTAGCTATGTAATTAGTTAATGCTATTTTAGCCTAAAATTGAATAAAAAGTAGGCTTTAACAGAAAATTATGTCACGTCTTCATGCTAAGTTCTCTATTAAACCTAGAATTATACGACGCTGATAGTCGATGTTTTTGAGTTTTAAAATTTAAGGCTTACGCTTGCTCCATATACTTTTTAATTATTTTAATGCCGTTCGGCGTCGTTTGTCATCCGTACGGCGCCATCCGTCAGCAAACGTTATCAACGTCACTAAGTGACGTACGATGCCGCACGGTGTCGTACGATGCCGCACGGTGTCGTACGATGGCGCACGGTGACGTACGATGCCGCACGGTGACGTACGATGCCGCACGGTGACGTACGATGCCGCACGGTGACGTACGATGCCGGACGGTGACGTACGATGCCGGACGGTGGCGTACGATGCCGCACGGTGACGTACGATGCCGCACGGTGACGTACGATGCCGCACGGTGACGTACGATGCCGCACGGTGACGTACGATGCCGCACGGTGACGTACGATGCCGCACGGTGACGTACGATGCCGCACGGTGGCGTACGATGCCGCTCGGTGACGCACGATGCCGCACGGTGGCGTACGATGCCGCACGGTGACGTACGATGCCACACGGTGACGTGTACGGTGACGTACGGTGCCAGACGTCATCAAATGTATATCGCGTCCCTAAATTTGTTGCCTTTTAGCATAACAGTATTTGAATATATTTTTTGTCATTTTTTTAAGTTTTGTGATTTAAAATAATTTTCAGAAATTGAAGAAACCGGGCCAATTCTCATACCGGCACTATCAGGAAGCGATTTTCGATCCGTCTTGGATTGATAAAAGTGCTCAGTTGTCTGATTTTCAACGGCTAAAATTGCTATTTTTGTACAGTTTGATCGGTGAGCACTTGTACTAGCGAATCCAAGAGAAGGGGGGGGGCGCACGCCACCCTCGGCAGCAATTTTTTTTGTGTTAAAATGGTAAGGTCGATACATTACAATTTTTCCCCTCAGAAAATTTTTTTGTAAAAAACACAATTTTTCCAGCATATTTTTTTGTGATAAAATGGTAAAGTCCCTACGTTACAATTTTTTGCTCTCAAAAAATGTTTTGGTGGTAAAATGGTAAGGTCCCTACCTTACAATTCTTCGCTCTCAGAAATTGTTTTGGCGATAAAATGGTAAGATCCCTACCTTACAATTCTTCGCTCTCAAAAAGTGTTTTGGCGATAAAATGGTAAGGTCCCTTACCTTACAATTCTTCGCTCTCAAAAAGTGTTTTGGCGATAAAATGGTAAGGTCCCTTACCTTACAATTCTTCGCTCAGAAATTGTTTTGGCGATAAAATGGTAAGATCCCTACCTTACAATTCTTCGCTCTCAAAAAGTGTTTTGGCGATAAAATGGTAAGGTCTCTACTTTACAATTCTTCGCTCTCAGAAATTGTTTTGGCGATAAAATGGTAAGGTCCCTACTTTACAATTCTTCGCTCTCAGAAATTGTTTTGGCGATAAAATGGTAAGGTCCCTTACCTTACAATTCTTCGCTCTCAGAAATTGTTTTGGCGATAAAATGGTAAGGTCCCTTACCTTACAATTCTTTGCTCACAAAAATTGTTTTGGTGGTAAAATGGTAAGGTCCCTTACCTTACAATTCTTTGCTCTCAAAAAGTGTTTTGGCGATAAAATGGTAAGGTCCCTACTTTACAATTCTTCGCTCTCAGAAATTGTTTTGGCGATAAAATGGTAAGGTCCCTACTTTACAATTCTTCGCTCTCAGAAATTGTTTTGGCGATAAAATGGTAAGGTCCCTTACCTTACAATTCTTCGCTCTCAGAAATTGTTTTGGCGATAAAATGGTAAGATCCCTACCTCACAATTCTTCGCTCTCAAAAAGTGTTTTGGCGATAAAATGGTAAGGTCCCTTACCTTACAATTCTTCGCTCTCAGAGATTGTTTTGGCGATAAAATGGTAAGGTCCCTACTTTACAATTCTTCGCTCTCAGAAATTGTTTTGGCGATAAAATGGTAAGGTCCCTTACCTTACAATTCTTTGCTCACAAAAATTGTTTTGGTGGTAAAATGGTAAGGTCCCTTACCTTACAATTCTTTGCTCACAAAAATTGTTTTGGTGGTAAAATGGTAAGGTCCCTACCTTACAATTCTTCGCTCTCAAAAAGTGTTTTGGCGATAAAATGGTAAGGTCCCACCGTACAATTTTTGCAATTCATAACATATGACAACCCGCTCCCCCCGTCAAGTTTTGGATCCACCTCTGAGCACTTGCGAATTCAAACGGAGTGCCGATGCCGCTCTTGGATAAATAATTAAACTGCAACCAATGATAAAGATTTATACTTTTCGAAAAATTACTGCATGATACAACAGTATGCAACTCTTAGGGTGTCACATGGTACACAATGTTCCACTGGGCGTTACGTTTTTGGCCGACCGCCTTTTTAGAGGGGTACATCTTGTGCGAACCATGGCACTGTATATATTTGCAATCAAAAATCTTCCGGTTAAAGTTTAATTTAGGGAAATGGCATGTGGCAGTGACCCTGTTTCAAAGCGCGGTGTTACATTTTTGTACCATGCCAGTGTTGCACAATTGCATTGGCGTCGGTTCCATGGCGGTACCAAGGGTCGATGATGCCCTTAATAACCAAGTGCATGGAACAGGTTTTGTTTTTCGTGGAACAAAATGTACCAGCGTTCGTTGCGTTTTAAACCTCCGCCCCTAAAATATTGGATGCTGAAAATTGACTTCACAAAGGTTTCCATATACGAGTTGAATAATTAGTAGGCTTAATTGCCAATCTTTACAAAATTAGTTATAGCAAGAGTGCATGATACAAGAGTGTGCAACTCTTGGGGTTCCGCATGATGTAAAATGTACCACCGGGAGTTGCGTTTTTGGCCGCCTCCTTGTTTACGGGGGGGGGGTTTGCTGTCACATGCAATAACCTTAAATTAACCTATAAGCGAATGAAATCTTGTTGCCGGATGCATAAAGTGTCATGGTTCCTACAGAATGTCCCCCCTCTAAATAAGGGGGGTAGGTGAAAAACGCAACGCGTGCCGGGGACTTTCTTTTCTACACAGAATGTACCGAGTTGCACACTCTTGTTGAAGTATGCATCATTCACTCTTGAACAATCGTACAGCTAAACTTGAACTAATATGCAGGATCGTGTATAATTCACATAGATCAAAAGCAAACGGGCCCAATGTTCCCAGTACTTAATTTGTATACTTTGACCCAAAACTTAAAATCTTTTACTAAACTCATACAATACCGCTAGAATAAAATAGCACTAAAATGCTTACAAACGTTTGTATTGGCTATTTTTCTCGTTCAGATTTTGACCGAAAAGGATTTGCAACAAGTCATGATATGGCGCGTCTAAATCAGGTAAAGTTAACCAATTCTAAAATGCAGGATAGGTAGTCCTTTAATGTTGATAAACTGTGGTTTTGATCAATGTTGGACCAGTCCGCTAATATGAAACTGAGAGACCACAATGCAAAAAATTTGTGACTCAAATTGACTCTTTCCGAAATATGCAATTCGGAAATACACAAACTGAGTCAAATTCGACTCCGCTAGAGTTGAATTTGACTCACCCGGGTCGCTCAGCGTGTCGGTATTCGAGAATAGCATATTTCGAAGAGTGTCAATTTGACTCACCATTTTTTGAAGTGCAGTGGACTATGACATTGAGAGGCTTCGAATTAAGATCCGGCGAACATTAACGATTAGAATTTGGTTTATATTCAAGATTTACAGTTCAGTTTATACTTAGGCTTTGACCTTGGTTTAGGCTTAGGTTCAATGGCCTACGCGTAGGCTTAGGTTCAAAGACCTACGCTTAGGTTGAGGTTCAAAGGCCTACGCTTAGGTTTAGGTTCAGTGGCCTACGCTTATGCTTAGGTTCAATGGCCTACGCTTAGGTTTAGGTTCAATGGCCTACGCTTAGACTTTGTTCAATGGCCTACGCTTATGCTTAGGTTCACTGGCCTACGCTTAGGTTTAGGTTCAAAGGCCTACGCTTAGGTTTAGGTTCAATGGCCTACGCTTACATTTTGTTCAATGGCCTACGCTTATGCTTAGGTTCAAAAGCCCACGCTTAGGTTTAGGTTCAAAGGCCTACGCTTAGGTTTAGGTTTAATGGCCTACGCTTATGCTTAGGTTCAATGGCCTACGCTTAGGCTTAGGTTTAATGGCCTACGCTTAGGCTTAATGGGCCACCAATTTTATAAAAATATATTTTACGCTTAGGCTTAGGTTTAGGCTTAGGCTTAGGAAAATGGTCTATAATAATGTTCCGCCACTGTTCTTTACATTGGCCAAGATATAGGCCCTGATTTTGGCTTTACCATCATATTTTGACTTAGGGCAAGATTTTATTCTAATGGAAACTTGCTATAAGCGTTTGTTTAGCGTTGTTTTAGATTTAGACGAGTTTTATACCATCAAGTATTCACCCCCTGAATATGTCTCGCTTTAACAAATTCGACCCCAGATATTTGCGAAATCTCCCGTTGCAAATCGTATGACTTTTCTCTAACAACAAGTAGGCCTATTAAACTACTTGTATCAGAACTTTGTGTAATTTATATTTTTAGCGTATGATTGATTTTGGTGGTTGGTCGATGAAGGATGCGCGTGCAATTCAACTCACAAATTTCAACAAAAACTTTTTCGATTGTTTCTTAGAAACCGCAGATCCGGTCAGGCGACTGAGTAAGTTTCTTTGATTTGCCGCTATATATAGTTTACAGTTACCGTAACTTGGATTCATGTAAAGATTAGAGGCGGAACGTTTTGATGTCGGACTGCAATGGAGTAAGCTTAAGCTTTAAGCCGTATTCACACGTGCAAGTTTTTGTCGAGATGTGGATATGTCCATCGTCTCAAGTAGGTCCGCAAACATTGTAGGGTGACATCGGGGAAACACCGAATTCTGGTGTGAGATGATTTTCTGCACAGTAATTATATATTTACAGCTGCAAGTTTTTCGAACGGGATTTTTCGATAACACTTGCAAGTGCAAGTTGCAGCGGCAAGATCTCGCAACAAAAACTTGCACGTGTGATTAGGGTTTTAGACTATTTTTTGCTAAGGCTTAATAGCTTAGAATTAGGTATAAGCTGATTCTTACACTTAGGCTTGTACTTAGGCTTAAGAATATGCTTATACTACTGTTACGGCACTATTCTATACAATGGCCATAACTTGCGTACACAAATTAACAGGGGTTTTCGGCTTTACGACCAAACAAGGTCGATCCGCAATTGATTGTCGATTCAAAATTGAATTTGTTGAACTTCTATTCGGTCTACGGCCCACGTTGAAGGCCCTTCTCGGCTCAGAGTTCGAATTGAGAAACAGAATCGTGGGAACGATAATTGGCACAAAAGGACTGGAATTAGTTGATTACTTTTGAAATTCTTAAACCACAGTTTTTAAGTGATATATTATTTGCTTTTTACACTGTAAATTTCAGTGAGTTGATTTTCACTCAGAATCAGTTGAATCACTCAGTCTGAGTATAGGACTATCAGAACTCAGAAATTTGAGTTGATTCAATTCTTTCTGAGATAATTAATCAACTCACCCAGAGTCAACTCCGCTCAGAGGAAGAATCAACTCAACTGAGAGCGAGTTAATGTTTACTTATATTAATTCAGAAATAACTAAATCGCTAGCTGAATTGGTTAAATCAACTCATTGAAATTTACAGTGTAGAAGTGTCTACTGACACCCGTGCAGGTCCGTAGCCAGGTCACCTTGCTACAGAGGAGGCGTTAAAATCTTAAGGGGGGGCATACAAGGATTTTGGATGACATACAAGCAAGGTTGAAAATGTTACAGGAGAGGAAAAATTCCTTAGGTACGGCAACTCACTGGGGACAAATTTCTTTTCGTGTGACAGCTTAGAAGAAACGTCATAACCCAGCTCGAATGTCGTTGCGCTTTGCGATATCCTGAGATAGGACCAGGTTTGCGCCTACGTTGAATTCAAAACAAACCTGCGACCAAGACTAAGCCTAAGCAAAAAAATAGTCTAAAGCTTAACCCCTTCTCACATTGAGTTGCCTATAGGCAACAAAGCGCAGTGTACAAATTCGGGAGAATTGGATGCGATTGGGTTATATTCACGCCCAAAATACAATGTTTCGGCTGATAGTAAACTAAACTTTTTTTGTCAAAAAAAAACAAATTGTAATCATTAACTATAACCATTTTTTTCACAGTTCAATTTTCTCTACCAGAACTTTTTTTCTTAAGCTGAATCCGCTCATCGTATTCGTGAAACGACACGCAGTGTATATACGTTAAGTAATGTATATCGCACTGTGTTTAACAATTGCAACACGTATACATAGTACTTAATCACCACAAGACGTGAGAGCCCCCTCGGGCTCGAGCGTCAAGCTCCTATAGCTGAGTGGTGATGGTATACGCTTCCCACTCCAGTTACCGGAGTTCGAATCCTAGCATAAAAGTAGGTCTCAGGGGAAATAGAAAATATTCATGTGACAAAGGGTTAAGCTTCTTCTATTGCAGCCCTACAGAATAACGTTCCGCCCCTGATCTTTACATGGTCCAAAACTCCAAACCAAAATGGTAATCTCAAGCTAAATATACCATAAAATTTGATTTTTACAGGTCAAATAACACCGTTAGAATGGTTCTCAGTTTGGAACAAGTTGATCCCTGCATCGACTGGAATGAAAGATTTCCCGTACTGGGTCCGCGTTTGGCCCGAAATGTGGTTCCAGCTCATTGATGATAAACGTGAGTTTGACGCCGGCGCGAGTTACTAGGATTTGTTTTTACTATGCTCCCAATGTCAACTCTTGACCCTGGCAAAAGTTTCGGACCTACTGTCTGGGTACTGTAGGTTTCGCTTCGAGTTTACCTGAATTGCTAAGGGTCAAATTACGGATGCGAAAATGAAACTCCCGTATATATATACGTTGTTGACAGGGTGCAGCCGGAACCGAAACCGGAACAGGAATTTGAAAAAATTACCGGAAACGGAACAGGAATATGAAAAATACGCTCCACTGAAAAATTCATTTTAATTTTCTTTTTTGCAATATTATTGGTAAAATAACCCAAGTTGGAAACAGGTATATACTTTTTACCGGAACCGAAACGAGAACCGAAAGATGAACAAATGCCGGAACCGGAACGGGAACTCCGGTTGAACCCTGCTTGTTGATCATGGGCCTCTGTTTCTGCTAAATATTCCATCGATATTGGCCTGTCATTATTGATTAAAAAACCATAATTGGTGTATTGTCAGCCGCTCCAAGTATCGTACAATATTCGCCAGAGCTTGAGAATAGCAACAACGACCATAGGGCCGTACCGCCAAACGTAAACCATAACATATTAAGGCAAACAGAACCTTTACTTTTCCGTAACACCAACGCAAAATATCAACAATAAAAATACCACACCTTTAGAGTCTTGAAACAGCTTATATACCCATTAACTTATTTGCATATTCCATTTTAAGCTGAGAATAACCATTTGCAAATTGCATAATACAAAACGAAATCGGTTCCCTTACAATACGCTAAGTTTTCACAGGTGCACCCCCTCCCACTTTCTTGTATGTCTGTTTGTCCCCCAGTTGAATATATACTTTATATGCTGGCCCGTGTTACTTTCAGTGATGTATCGCTTTCTGACGACATAACAGCACAATTTGTTTAAGCTTAGGCTTAGGCTTACATTTTATTATTCTACTTAAGAGTTAATTTATTTACGTTTAAGCGGAGGCTTTACGCCTGGAGTTAAAGTTATCAGTATGCCTACGGTTAGCCCTAGAGATAGGCTTTGGTAGACCATTGGGACGGGCCTGAATGTATATAATATTTGTAAATATACCTTGTGAATTATTAAAATTTAGAGATCCTACTAAAATCAGGTTCATGCTTTAGGCCGTGGTTATCTGGATCGTGACCAACTGGCTCGCTTCTATAGGCGATTTCTGCGACTTACCACCGATAAATCGTACAGTGTCGCTTCTGCTGCCTACAGAGCGTTTACCGGAGTAAGCCATCAGGACTATCAGATTCAGCAAGTTAAAGGCTTTAATCCTCTCTTACTAATTTCTGCTGTAATTTGTCAGAGGGAAATATCGTCTATCTACTGTTGCATGCCCTTGCAGCGGTTTTATTAATATTATGTCGGGCCCGTAGCTAAGAGGCGGCCAGATGAATCCGTCTCCAAGGAAAAATTTGAACTCCCCTAGGAAAATTTTCTTTTCTTGTCAGTCAACGAACACCCTTGTAGACTGCAAAAATTGGTGAGTCAAATTGACTCTCTCCGAAATAGGCTTTTCGGGACTACACAAACTGAGTCAAGTTCGACTCCGCCAGAGTCAAACGTGCGACTCATGAGTCCAATGTGATGTGGTGGAGTCTAATTTTGACTCAATTTGCGTAGTCTGAAAAAGCCTAATTCGGAGAAAGTCAATTTGACTAACCGTTTTTTGCAATGTATGCCCGTCCTGAACATTTTTAGCCCCCCCCCCCCCCAGCAAGGTGAACTGACTACAGGCGTGTGTTACGGACACTAAACGTTATGTTAATCGCGAACAGTTGGTGCACGTTTTTAATCTCAACAAATCTACAGTAAAAGCAACTCGTTTGCATTCCAGTAGCAGTTCGGCCGATCCCATTGGTGGATCCAGAATTTTCCCACGGCGACAGAATTTTCCCACGGAGACAAAATTTTAAGAACCACATGCGCCGGAAGCGCAAAACTTTTGAAGTCCAGTAAACTATTTGTATTGCGAAATTTTCACTACAACGGGGCCAATTAGAAGCATGCGCCCCCCATGCTAAGTTTGGATTCACCGCTGGTCTGTCCGACAACAAATCGGTTCCTGCAGCCCATTTACGCTTAACTGAAACAAACAGCTGTTCAAGACATGATATATACATCTCTTGGTGGATCAAAAGTTCCAACTCGGTCCCAAACCAGTAGCTACATCACCTTGCTAGGATGCGTCCAAAAAGTTTTCAGGATGGGCATACAAGTGTTTTCGTTGACTTACAAACGCGGTTCAAAAATTTCTAGGTTGGCCAAAAGTTTTCCAGTAGGAGGCTTCCGGCTTCCTATCAAAACTTTCAGGGTCCGTCGCTTTAAAACTATCAGTCTCCAACTGCGGAAAAGGGTGAAACTCCCCTCACAGTGTTTATCAAATTATAATAAGCTTAGGCTTGGGCTCAGGCTTTGACTTTAGTCTTATGTTTTGGCTTAACCGTTTATCACATGAATATTTTCTATTTCATCTGAGACCTACTTTTATGCTATGATTCGAACTACAGTGACCGCACTGGGAGACGTTTACCGTCACCACTCAGCTATAGGAGCTTGACGCTCGAGCCCGAGGGGCTCTCACGTCTGGTGGTAATTTAGTACTATGTATACGAGTTGCAATTGTTAAACACTGTGCGATATATATTATTTCAACGTATATACACTGCGCTGAGTTGCCCATAGTCAACTCTATGTGAGAAGGGGTTAAGCTTAGGCTTATTCTCCGATTTAGCCTTAGGCTTAGGTTCTGGGATGCTCAGAGGAAACTTTAATTGGAATGGGATGTAAACAAGTACCTGTTTGAACGATGCTTTTCAGAATATGGCTAATCGTCAGTTGGATTTAGACTTATTCGAACAGTGTTTTGCGAACTATTTATGCAGTTCCAGCTTGAACAGCCCTGGGCAATATTTATTCGCCATTTTGGATTTGGAAGAAGTCAACCGAGGACTGAACGGATACCGGGTCGATATGAGTGACGAAAATGAAACCGGTGACTCAAAGAGCAAACCCGAAGCTAAAGACACCAATAGGGGCAAACCGATACAGACCTCGTCCGAAGACGGGCTGATAGATTAGGCACCAGCGGTTGTGTGCCAGATGTTTCAAACGCTTCAGTATGCAGCACACTTGAAGCCAAAACGCTTCAGCGCGCTGCAGACTGAAGCTTTTTGGTCTCAGTGTAGGTACAGCGCACTGAAGGATTTTGGCTTCAGTGTGCTTCATACTGAAGCCAAAAACCCTTCAGTATGTAACGCACTGAAGCCAAAAAAGTTTCAGTGGCCATCACACTACCCGTTCAAAAGTCACCTGGTGTACGCATGATATGTGGAATTTGCATTAGTGATTGCCAGTCCATCCCTGAGGTGTATCTTTGAAACATATCCATAGCCCTCAAATGTACTTAAAATTATTTGTGAATTTTTTGGTCAATAATGTTACTGTTTGGACCGTAACGGTTGATTAAGCATATCCTTAAGTCTAAACCTAAGCATTGAAAAAAGTGTACTCCTAAGCCTAAGCCTAAGCGAACAATGTCTAGAATCGTAGCCTACTCTCTTACAGAGCCACCTTAAACCGGGGTGACCCTAATAGTATAACATGGGACATTTTTTCGGTAAATAAATGCATGTTAGCTAAATTACAGTGTCTAAGCATAGTCTTAAGCCTAAGCCTAAGCCGAACCTAAAGCCTCAGTGTAAGAATAAACATGTTCATAAGCCTAGGCATTAACCAAACCTAAAGCGTCAGCGTAATAATAAACGTATTCATAAGCCTAAGCCTGAACCTAGGCCGATATTCTCAAATGTACATAGCAACTATCAACAGTTAGTAATAGGTTTTCAAACTCGTTAACTATTGCAGTTGTTGCAGTCGGCATGCGTACAGGTGTACAGCAAATCGTATGCGAAAAATATGCTCAATCTTGAGCTCCAGTATTCACTGGTTCGAAAGTTTACAATACCTATCACCAACTGGTAATAGGTGCTACATACATTTGAGAATACAGGCCCTAAGCCTAACCTCAACAAAAAAATTAGTCTAAAGCTTAAGTTTAACTAAAATTAATTTATACGCAAACTGTGTCTTATACAACATGTGTATAAACTTCCCTAAACCTTAAATTCATCCTACGACCTAGGCTGATGCCGACTTCGCAAGGAAGGATTCAGTGTCATCAAAAAGGTTTGAAAAATTGTTCGTTCCTTATTTTACTGCTGGACTTTAAATATTTTTTGCTTTAGACTTCTGTTTTAGCTCATTCTTATACGCATAGACTCAGTCTTAATCTTTGGCTTAGGAATATGCTTCATACTACTGCTGTTACGACACTGTTCCATACATTTGGCCGAAACTTTTTACAATTGTGCTGCGAAAATTGTGTTTGGCTTCATGCTCGATTGACACTCACAAAGTGTTGTTCATTTTGATATTGCGCTGTCGCCATAAATAACCTGAATGTGCTCCTATCTGCGCCCAAACGGTCTACGCTTCAAAACATGGTGAGTCAAATTGACTCTCTCTGAAATCGGATTTTCCTGACGACACCAACTGAGTCAAAATTCGACTTCGCCTGAGTGAAATTAGAGCCAATTTGACTCACCATTTTTCGCAGTGTACTGACAGATCTAAATTTTTCTTTGTGCCCTAATACCTTCTATATCTTTTGTTATAGTAAATAGTAAATTTAAGCCCTTTATATCAGAAAGCCTTCGGCTTATCGCAAAACAGGTGGCGCAGCTGAGCTCCGTAGAAAACTGATAGGCCCACTTGTAAAATCATGGCAGCTCCAGAATGCCCCATTTCCAATATATACATACATACATACATACATACATACATATATGTGTATATATTTACCATTATGTTATGATGGCTTCGAACCATGGCTGTCATGAATATATTTTTAAAACTCGTTCAGCCCTCTCAAATTTCCAAAAATCTACAACTTTCAAATCGGAGCCCGTAGCCAGTTCACCTTGCTACAGGGGAGCTAAAAAATTTTCACAAGGAATATATTATATTCAAAGGTTTGTAAAGACTTGCAAAATAATCTAAGGGCGGCCTAAAAGTTTTTCCAGGGTGTCTGAGTGGCCTTCCCGCTTGGCTGCGGACCGGTTTCAAAGTCGTATTTTCAACTCTCGGCATACGATTCGGTCTCAAATTAAACGAATATCTGACTAATGAATGTCTTATAAGCCGGCATCGCTACCTATCTTACGCTCTCGGTCACAATGCTCCATATTCATAAAGGCTTTTTATTAAACTTTATGAATCTCGCTTTGTGAAGGTATATTTGTTGGTATCTGTTTCAACTTTTGGTTTGTTTTGTTGTTGAACCAGCCATAGGCATAGCAAGGATTTCTAGTTCGGAACGGGGTTGTAACCTGACAATTTTAACGTTGTTTGCAAGCCAGCGTAGAATATGAGAAAATACAATTTTGTGCTCAAAGGATTCAGCATCGCTGTGGCAGATCTAGAAATTCCTGGTGGATGATGCACAAGTGGAAATTGTGCTTCAACTCCGGTTCCGGAAAAATTGCTCGACCTTCGGCTTCGACTCAGGTACTGTAGTGACCCAAATAAGAGGTGGGAAATAAGAGGGGTCCCCATTTTGAGTCCCAATCAATAGGAGTCCGTATCCCTAATATCAAGAGTCAGTAAGCGGATAGACTTCCTAAACCCTAATTAGAGTCCATAAGTGCCAATTATCCCTAATCGTAAGATCGTAAGACTTTTCAGCAAGTCCGTTTGAAGTTTTTCGTAAACATTGGACTAAATTATCATTCTACTCTCATGAGTATACGCCTTGGCTTAGTTTTCATCCAATGTAAAAATACAATTTTAAAGAATCGCACAACAGAAAAATATACCTAGGCCCCAATTCCCAAATGTGTATAGCAACTATCATCAGTTCTTAAAGCGTTTTCAAATTCACTAACTATTGCAGTTGTTGAACTCAAACTTGGTGCAGGAGTAGAACAAATAATACGAAAAAATAGTGCTGGATTTTAAGTTTCAGAGCTAAACGCAACAGAATTTTCAGTATTTCTATAAAACGGAAACGGAAACTGATCTTTACTGGTAACGGAAACGGATATCCGGTTTAACCCTGATTCTCATATGTAGCTTCGTTGATCATGCAAAAGCTTGGCTTGGCACGTAAATGGCAAAGTTTTAAGCAAATGTTCGTAACTTTAAGACTCGAAGGCTTCGGATTAGGCTCATAGTCAAGCTTATGCTTAGATTTATACATATGCTTACATTTATGCTTTAGTGCTTAGTACTTAGGCTTCGTGCCAGACCCTTATTACGGTCCGAGTGTATCGTATAGTCACAGAACATCCGTTGTACTTACTCGTCCCTATTAAAATTCTAAACTGCAAACTAAATTTAAACAGTCACAACGCCACAAAATTCAAGTATCTGGGCGCACCCCATCACTGTTCGGATAATCTAGCCTATGTAAAGATCAGGGGCGGAACGTTTTTCTGTGTGACTAAAATAGAATAAGCTTAAGCTTTAGAGTATTTTTTTGCTTGGCTTAGACTTAGGCTTAGGCTTTAGGCATAGAAATAAACTCATTCTTACGCTTAGGCTTAGGCTTTAGGCTTTGGCTTAAGCTTAGGCTAGAAAATAGGCTTAGGCGTAGGCTTAGAAATAAACTCATTCTTACGCTTAGGCTTAGGCTTAAAAGTAAACTCATTCTTACGCTTAGGCTTAGGCTTTGGTTTAGGCTTAGGCTAGAAAATAGGCTTAGGCTTAGGCTTAGAAATAAACTCATTCTTACGCTTAGCCTTAGGCTTCGAAATAAACTCATTCTTACGCTTAGCCTTAGGCTTCGAAATAAATTTCATTCTTACGCTTAGGCTTAGGCTTAAAAATAAATTTCATTCTTACGCTTATTCTTAGGCTTAAAAATAAACTCATTCTTACGCTTATTCTTAGGCTTAAAAATAAACTCATTCTTACGCTTAGGCTTATGCTTAAAAATAAACTCATTCTTACGCTTAGGCTTAGGCTTAAGAATAAGCTTATAATAATGTTCCGCCCGTGTTCTTGACATTGGCCGATAGTCTTAAGAGCCTGAACCCTGACCTTTCAAAAGGCGCATACTGTGTACCGTTCAAACCTGTCATATTCACACAGCGAGTTTTTTAATAATTTTTTTCTCGGTTCATATTTTAATTATAATTTCCTCGGGTTTTTTTCGGTTTATAACGAAGTACTTCAAACTTTCAAGAGTTTATAAACGGCAGCTCAAAGGATTATACGAGTGCGTAAACCAGGATTTCATTTCAGAAGGGTAAACTACGTTAAGAGGGCGTGTGGACCAAGCGTGCCCGACCGACAAAGTTCGCTACAACAATGTGCAATCTGGCATGTGGTTAATGTTCGAAAACCTGTAAAAGTATCCGGTTGTCTCGGTTATCCAGCAATTTTACGATGAGCCATATCGGTCCGATTTGTTTTGCCTTAAGAATACACGTCACAAAATGTGCCCTCGGGTCAATTTTCAACTCGGCAGCTATTGGACGGGCTTTAAAATGTGCCGATTGCTCTTGAGTGGGGGGTTGAACAATAAAGATTATTGCGTGAGCACCTAAAGCTGTAATTTTTTGCCAATAAGTATTGCTTACGCTTGGGTTTAGTCTCATTCTTTCTAAGGATAAGAGAGGAATAATGAAAGAACCAAAAAACAGAGGAACCACTAATTTAGGTCTGTCGCGGTATCGATAACCTTTGGAAATGATTCAAAATTTTGGCTGATGTTAAGATCACGGGCGGACAGTTTTTTGCCGGACTGCAATAGAGTAGCTTAACCTTTACACTAATTTTTTGTTGCTTAGACTGTAGGCTTAGGAATATGCTTATACTACTGTTCCTGCCCTATTCTATACATTGGTCAAAATTATTAGTAAAATTAGTCTAAAGCTTAAGCGTACTCTATTGCAGTGTCCACCTCTGATCTTATACATGGGTCACACTATTTATAAGTTGTTCTAAGAAATTTAAATATGGAGGGGATCCGATTGATGGATCCGCGATAAAAATTCGCCATAGGTCCAGGGGTGCAGCTAAGGTTTTGTTTTGGAAATGGTATACCGTGTCTAAAAATGTTCTCCCGCAAACATACCGGTCAAGCAAATTTTTTTTGACATCTGCCGGTTATGTCTATAAATTCATTTTTGTACAGTTTTTGGTTTTATTCCCCTTTGTACATGATTCTGCTATTGTCTTTCTTTAGGGCATTCAACGATCATAGCTGGGTGCCGGCAGGGGACAGAGGTGCGGAATGTGGACCCCCTTAAGATTTTGATCAGTAGTCCATCCTATAGATCTCGACGAGCTAAATTCAACGGTACCATTTTTATGGCCGCATGACCAACGGTCCAGAAGTTATGGCCCGCGAAATTATAATGCAAACACGCACAGATTGGAACAGGAAGTATGTATCAGTCAAATCGTATAAGCATAAACAGGTTTATTCTTTACCACAAATTTGATTGTACATGTTTTATATGGTAAAATGTTAAAATTTTTAAAGGGCCATAACTATATAGAACCAGGAACCCTGCAGCGCTAAAATGGCACGATTGAACTCAGCGCGTCGAAATGTTCAAGTCTTAAAAAATTAAAATTTAATTGAAATCATCAAGGGAGTTTATAAGGAGGCAAATTGGCATTGGTTTCCAAAACCACAAAATGAAATTTCAGATATTCGAAAAAGAAAATTTCATTCCTTACATCCGGGTATCCAAATAAATATGAGACAAGAATTGCCGGATATTTGAATATGAAAAATTATCCGATGCCCATCGCTACTTTACGATGCATTGCGTGCTAAAATGATAACAATTATGCCAAAACATCTAAAACCATCTATAAATTAGTAAAAATAATTCTTTGATTTAAAAACTGTAACTAAAACTTTTGTAATAAATAAATATTTTCAAAAATTTATACCAAGCCACAACCGCTAACCTGAATATCATCATTCAACAATTTATATATGGCGACAGATGACAATTTTCATTGTTGCGTTTGTTGCGTTGAATGCTTCGAATTTCGATCACAAATTCTTCGTGATGTCGAACAATTGCTGGATAGATATTTTCATAAAGTTGACGGGATTGTTCCCGTTGCCAGCGACGACCCACCCAGCAGCGTAAACTTTAAATCAACTCGTGCATCTACACCTATTCAACTTAACACAACTGTTGCTCGAGCACGTGTTCTACATGACGCGACTCCTGCTCGAAGTCAGGTTCATCGCACTGCAACACGGGCTCCAACTCTAGCTCGAAATCTTGCGCAACTCAATGCAACTCGAACTCCAATTATCGCCCGAAATTCTGTTCAAGTCAACGCAACTGCTACTTCAGCTCGTGTTCAACTTAACGCAACTCCAACTTTAGCTTCAGCTGAGTCTCCGATTCAACTCAACACATCTGTTATTCAACTAAACGAAACTGCTACTTCAACCCATGTTCAACTAAACGCAACTCCAGCTTCGATTGCTGTTAAAACTTCTGTTCAACTCAACGCATCTCCAGTTCCAGTTTACGCAAGTGCTACTCCAACTCGTGTTCAACTCAGTACAACTCCTGCTCAATCTTTTGTTCACTTCAACACAATTCGTACGCCAGCTCCTGCTTCAAATGCTGTTCAACTCAACGCAACTCCTGCTAAACCTCCTACCAAAACAACCCGTTCTAACACAATTCGTCGTTTGTTGAGCTCGACTCGAGTTCTCGAGTCACGTGCTCCTGGTCAACTCAATGTTATGACTTGTGCTAATGAAAAGCGACAAAGAGCCACTGTAAGCTGCAACAGTGTTCAGTTGAGTTCAACTGACATTTTCAATGAGGCGTTCAATTTCAAGAAAGTTTCCATAGATGAAGGCACACTTCCTTATGGACAGCGTCGAAATTTGAACAACCAAAACGTACAGAATACGCTTGGACACGATTCTGATAGAGTCAAGAGAGCTACAAGTAAGGTTATAATTTTCCTCATTGCTAATAATGCCAGTTGAATAGGTTTTAGCCCCTCTAGCAATATGAGCTGGCTACCGGCCTGTGACCGGGTTTAACTCGAAGAGAAAGAACCCGGAACCGGAGGACAAAAAGTTCTACCGTAACCGGAAGGTCGAATGTCTGCAGGAGTCGAAGGCAGACCTCCGGTTGCATTCTGGCGGTTGGGGCAGCGGCTTGTGGACTGCGCATGCGCCAGGTCACCTGCATGCCGCAGCCTGGGCCATCGAAAAATGTGCCGCAGACGCCAACACAAACCCTCTGTTGAAGCCGTTTGAACGTATTTTTAGGTTTATTTGGTACTTTCATATTTTCGGTGTCGAAATAAATACTGCCCATAAATAAAAATTGACCACTCGTACAATTTTGACCGATTAAATGCTAAGTGTAACCGGAGATGAAAAATACCGAAACCGGAGCCGGAGGTCAACGAAACTTTCTGGAGCCGGAGCCGGAGTCAGAGCCGGAGGTGAGGAGAAATTAGGTTGTAAAAATGATGGTTAATTAGTTAATTGTAGCCAACCAATATCTGTAATATGTTGTTAAGTTGTTTAATTACATACGCTAAATTTCTGCGAAATTTCGGAAATTCTTTGTTGAAAATTATGACAGCAGTAAAGCGCAACGCGCTGAACAAATAAATTTTGCAAAATTGTACCAAATTTTACTATCGAAATTGCCGGAACCTCTGGCAAAACTTCAACCGGAGTCGGAGCCGGTGCCGGAGGCCGCCGATTTTCAGCCGGATCCGGAACCTGACCTCCGGTTGTATCCTGGCCGAAGGTGAAGCTTGAGGTGAGTGTAAACAAGATAAAATTACGCTCAATCTGCTAATTTGAGCAAATATCTATAATGATGAATTTTAAACCGTTTAATTTTACTGTTAATATATTTTTACAAAATTTCGGCAATTTTTTTCTCAAAACTGTACCAAAACTTAACACCGAAACGCACCAAATTTGGCCAATTTCTCTGTTCTATAAAACCACAAAGTTATTCTACTGAAGGCGCGGCACCAGTACACAAATACCTACATTTTTGCTTTAAGATGCATATTTTTGAGCCTAAATCTTTGACTTTGCAAAAAAAAATGCTAAATTTACCTCTGCCGTCTAGTAACTTCCTACCCTGAGTTTATAGTTGCCAGTTATATACCAGTGTGTACACATTGATCATAATTAGGCTGTCAAAATGGTGTGATGTTTTACTGCTTACATAGCTACATTTTGTCTTTCGCACACCATTTTAACAGGTTAATTTCACAAGACTTTGGTTTTGACCCTACTTTTAGAGTTGATAAGCGATAAACTCGGGACACGATTCCAGCTAAAAGGAGGGGGGCGACAGGCTGCAATAAATTTTGAAAACTCTTATTTTTGTTAAACGCGACAGCTCTTGTGCAGTCCCTCCCCCCGCGCATTTAATGTTAAGTCTAAGTTTAACCAAGAGTGCATGATATATAACATAACAAGAGTGTGCAACTGGGTACATTCTGTGCACGAAAGAGTGTACCAAGCGCACGGTGCGTTTTTGACCGACCCCTCCTTATTTAGGGGGGTTGAAATTTGCATAGAGCGAAGGAAGCAACATATTATGACATGCCAAAAAGTACTCTGTATATATTCTAAGAACTACAGAGTATTATATTATGGGACATCGACCCCCCCTCCAAATAATGGGGGTACATCAAAAATGCAACGCGTGGTGGTACTTTTTGTGCCATGCGAAATCCGACAGTTGCATACTTTTGTTCGTGATCATCCACTCTTGGTTTAACGTACGCTTAGGCGAAGGCTTAGGGATTGGTAAATCGTTTTCCAAGCTTAAGCTTAAATGTTAGTTACACAAATCGACTCTAGCGAGCGAAAAAAGTTTTTCAATCATAAAATTTGAATTCCAAATACGGTGGTGATATCTTCTCTGTGTGCACGAAACCAGCCGATATTTTTAGTATCACGACAATTCGTCGCTCGACAACTTGTAAAACCGAAATTTCATCGACCCGAGAATTCGTCACCCAGCATTGTGCTCGGACTCAGGCGTAGGCTTAGTATTACGCTTATAGGATTATGCTTAGATTTATTCAGTATTTCAGGACGCAGTTAAGCGACAAGTTGTCGGGCGAAGAATTGTCGTAGATTTGATATTTTTATATATAGGAATTTACAGGCCTGTTTAAGGTCATGACGAATATCAATATAAATCCTTCTCACATAGAGTTGACTATGGACAACTACAGCGCAGTGTATATACGTTAAATATTATATATCGCACCGTGCTTAACAATTGTAACACGTATACATAGTACTAAATCACCACAAGACGTGAGAGCCCCCTCGGGCTCGAGCGTCAAGCTCCTATAGCTGAGTGGTGATGGTATACGCCTTCCACTCCATAGTCACTGCTGTTCGAATCCTAGTATAAAAGTGGGTCTCAGATGAAATAGAAAATATTCATGTGATAAACGGTTAAGAATGTACTTTTAGCCATTTAGTTGCCAAGCGACTGTATATAATGTGTCTTGATATATGCACTTGATGTAAGTTTTAATTCAAACTTTGTCAATGAAACATAGTAGCCATTAGTTTCCCTTTCACAAGCTTTCGTTGATCCTCAAATAAATGGAAAATTCTGAGGGTTGCGCTGTACTTTTAATTATTGTCGCCGTCCGTCGCCGTACGGTATCGTGTGTGTGTAATCCGCGTACGATACCGCATGGGGACGGGCTGTACCGGACGGCGCCGGACAGGTGACGGACGGCGGTGGACGGGTGACGGAAGGCGCTGGACGGGAGACGGACGGCGCTGGACGGGTGACGGACGGCGCTGGACGGGTGACGGACGGCGCTGGACGGGTGACGGACGGCGCTGGACGGGTGACGAACGGCGCTGGACGGGTGACGGACGGCGCTGGACGGGTGACGGACGGCGCTGGACGGGTGATGGACGGCGCTGGACGGGTGATGGACGGCGCTGAACGGGTGACGGACGGCGCTAACGGAAGTAGTTGAAATAACGGAGTAGTCACCTTCCATACCTCCCATTAGGGGGGCCCACCACTCAAGGGATCCCCACGTCAACCGGTTGAAACAAAAGCAACAAAATTTTGAAATGCCTGGGGCTACTCAATTGCTTCGCTCGCGAGTTTGAGGGTCCCATCATGGGATTTGAGGAAGCCTATACCGCTGTCTGCTCCGGCGCTGACTGTGGCTCATTTTGAAACCGTGGCTCTGGTTTGGTCCCAGACCGGCCACAGCATCTCTGAAACTCATGGTCTCGAAACAACTCTATTAATAGACAATATATACACAAATACGAGAAACTATACAAACAGCGCAGAATCGCATATTTACCTTGTCAGGGATATGACCAAGATATCATTTCGGTAGGGTATGTGACTTTAAATTAAAATATTAATTCAGCATAAAGAGTAATTGTTTAATTAAAACCCCGCTGATTAATTAAAAATTATTCTGTAAAGGTGACATAGCTACCTCGTATGATTTTGTAACAAATTTTATCTCCCGTATTTCACGGGCCCGTAGCCAAGAGTGGCCAGGGACGGCTGAGCCCCCCTGAAAAAATTTTGACCCCCCGAGAAAATTTTTAACTTTGCTTGTAAATCATTGAAACCCGTTGAATGTTGCTCCTGAAAAATTTTAAGCCCCCCCCCCAGCATGGTGAGCTGGCTACGGGCGTGGTATTTTAGCTTGTATATTCTACTGTAAGCTGTTTGAGCTCAAATATATTCTATGGTTAAAGTGAGTTTTTGAAGCCTTCACTTGAATTAAAGAATTTGAAAATATCCAAGCAACAGCTGCGCTAAAGTCTAATTGCATTAACGACAGTTTTAGCCAGCGCATTAGCATCACCAATCTGGCGTAGGCTGTCTCCTATTGGTGGCTGAAACTAAGATTTGCGTATATTTTCAACGGTGCAGCATTTGGGGGAGGGGGTAAAGTAATCTGTGCCCCCGGATGTTTACATCCAAACAGGCCCATAGTCGGCTCACCTTGCTGGAGGGGAGCCAAAACTATTTCAGGAGGGACAGTCGTGGGTTTTCAATGACTTACAAACAAGGTTGAACATTTGGGGGGCTAACATTTTTGCAGGGGGGCTGAGTCGTTCTGCCCCCCTTGGCTACGGGCCCGCATCCAAAACTTTGTATTGTAAAAGTAAATATGATTAAATGTTAAAATTACGTTTTGCTCTGGTCCATATGGCCAGAAGGGAGGGACTCAGCCCAACCCTAGAAAATTTTTTGATCCAAATTAAAAATTGTCAACAATGCTTGTAAGTCATCGCAAACCCGTGTATACTCCTTCTGAAAAATGATTAACCCCTCTTAGCAAGGTGAGTTGGCTACGAGCCTGGTTTGGCTTCTACAACTCACGTCCAAGTGTACTCAAAAATGTCATTCTAAGAATTTCAAGTTTTAGATGCGGCTATGTTAGTGATAGGTATAGGAGGTCTTAATATATCAACCCTGAAATCTGACATTTTTGAGTAGCAAGTTGCTAGCTTTGTAGGACACGACGTATATATATTGAAATGTATAACTGATTATGCGCCGTTCACAATATAAAATTCGGCCGGACCACAAAATGTGTCGTAGCCCAGGGCAAACAACCACTCATTACCCTTACCTGAACGAAAAATTTCTGTTGTTCCTATCTCAACGCGTGTCAAAGATTGCTCTGTGACACACGTTGAGGCATGGTCAACAGAAATTTTCCGCTGACGTATGGTCGACGCACGGCAGTGGGTGCAAAAAACGTGTTAACTCTACTTCAAAGCGTGTCACAAACTAGTTTGCGACACGCACTGAGGTAGAGTCAACGGAAAGTTTTTGTTGACGTGAGTCCCAATATAATTTTTGTCGAGATGCTGTTGGGGGGGCCACGGCCGGGGTGGGCCCCCCCGTGGATCCGCCATTGCCTGGCCGAATTTTATATTGTGAACGGTGCATAATATAAATATGTGTCCGAGTGAGATAGCAAGTGAAGGAATTGTATGACCGTTTGCATGCTGTCCATTTTATAGCACAAGTTGGATTTCTTGCAAAACAATTACGGCCCATGTTACTTTAAGGGGTGTCCAGGTTACTGGTGGGACTGTAAAAGAATAATTTTAGATTCTAGATTACATTTTTTGGCTTAGGCTTAGGCTTAGGGTTACGCTTCTACTGTTAAGCCCCTTAAAGTAACATTAGCCATAATTACCATTAAAATTAGCCATTATACTCGTTACTATTTGTACAAATTCTGTGAGTCGCTTCGTCACTTTTGCGACCAGAGGCGAACTGGTCATTGGTCATAACTGGCTGAAATTTGGACCAATCATAGAACTTAAAACCGTAGGTTTAGGTGACTGTTGAGCCAATCATAATACATATTTAATTACCCACAGAGTTTGTACTTATAGCTTCACCAAATCAATTATCTACTCAGGTTTAACGTATAACCAATGTCTGGTGTTATAATACACATACGTGCGTATGTAAATTAGATATTATGCATCGTTCACAGTAAAAAATTTCGTTTTTGCCACAGAAAACATTATAAGCGAGGGTTAACATTTGTCAATCTTTAAAATTGTCATGCGTTAACCGTACCCTAAAGGAAAAATTGCGTTAACCCCCTACCCTAGCATATGTCACAGTCCTATCCTAATACGTGTTACACAGCAACTTGTATAAAACATGCATTAGAGTAGGCTTAACGCAATTTTTGCGTTATGGTAGGGTTAACGCATGACAATTTTGACAATTGACACGTGTTAACCCTCCCTACCTTACAATGTTTTCGGTGACAAAATGAAATTTTTTATTGTGAACGATGCATTATGTGAACAACTAGCTAAACACGACCTTACCTAAGGAAGGTCGCGAAAAATAGTAGTTGAAACCACCTGCCCCCCGGGCAAGAACTATGAGCCAATATTCTCATCTACTATGGCTATCAACGATTTGATACGCTTCAGTTTGAGTGTAACAACATCGTGTTACTTTCTCACGGGGTTCCAACTTCGAACAAAAGTATATTCACACTTTCAGGTTTTGCCGGTTGAAGACTTGACACTAAGCAAATAATCGCTCTCACCGTCAAATCCAAAGGGCGTCAACACCAGGCGATCCGTGACCCTATCAGTAGAGTTCAAACCAAAATTTTGTTATTAAGATATTAGCTCTGAAATTGCGTTTGGCTTCACTGTCGCTTCGCTCGCAAGCTTTTTATCAAAATAGGACGACGTGGGTGCCCCGGTCAATAAATGTCACCACCCTCGACATGTGACTGCCATCCCTTGCTACGGTGTGAATTGTTCGCGCTGTACTGAAAAACCAAATAAGTTTCGAGTTTTCAGCTTGTTAGAGTCCTAGTTGAAGTTAGCTGTTACTTCACAAAATGTCAGTTTGTATACATCATACACCATATATACTACTTTTGGCCCATGTATAGAACAGGGCCCGGACAGTAGTATAAGCATATTCCTAAGCCTAAGCCTAATCCTATTCCTGAGTCTAAGCCTAAGCCTAAGCCTAAGCGCATGGATGAGCCTATAAAAAAAAAAAGAAAGAAAAAAAAAAAAAATAAAAAAAATAAAAAAAAAAAAAAAAAAAATAAAAAAATAAAAAAAAAAAAAGAAAAAAAAAAAAAAAAACAAAAAAACAAACAAAAAAAAAAACAAAAAAAAAAAATTGACACAAGACAAATATTAAACGTTTAATTCAACGGATAGTTGCAGTACCGGATATAAAAATAAACAACAGTCCGTAACCGATTAACAAGGGGGCACCCTCTGGAGAGCCCAATTGAATATCAGTCCCCCCCTATTATTTGGGTCACTACTAACTATGGAACTGTATATTTAGATAGTTAGACTCTAACCAGTTCTGAAATTTACTTCGAAGGTCAGCTAACTGTACGGGTGACCGCTTAGTTCTGTATGCAGCTGAAATCCCTTAAAGAAGGGGTTTGGGCAAAACGCAACATACGGTGGAACTTTCTATGTCACTCGTATTTTAAGAAGTTGCACACTCTTGTCCAAAGAATCATCATCGACTCTTACTATTAAACTATATATTAATCTGATTCTAACTTGCGTTAATAAAGCTTAGGTTTAGGCTTAGGCTTAAAAAAGGCTTGGTTAAGCCTAATGATGGCGCTATACTTGTCGTAGGATGGCGTCTGTCACCGTACGTCACCATACGGTAATGTACATGTGTAATTAGCGTACGATCCCGCAGGGTGACACACGGCGACAGACGGCGACAGTCATCAGCAAAAGGATAGTTCCACCCTAGACGCTGACACACCTTTTCGTCGCGCCTAGGGTCTGTTTTGGCTGTAGAAGTTAATTTGTGCAGAAAATAAAGAACGTTTGAGTTTTGTGCACATTTTCATCGTCAACTACCCTCAGGCACGGTGTAACCGGATATCCGTTTCCGGCAAAAATCAGTGTCTGTTTCCGTTTCCTTTATAGATATACCGGAAATTAGGTTACTTTTGCGCTCAAAATTCATTATATCCAACGTATATATTTTGCGATTTTTCATTACAGATATGCTGCAATTGCTTGAACTGAAATTGCGCAAATTCATCCGAAATATTGCAAAGTTCGGTACATCCGCTATTTTTTCTTCAAAATTTTACAAAGTCCAGTTAAATATTTGCACGCCTCAATCCTGTTGGCAGAAAATAAAACATCTTTGAAACTTTTATACTTCAATATCCGTTTTCCGTTTCCGTTATTTTTACTATCCGTTTACACCCTGACATCAGGCTCATTCTTGGGCTTAGCTAAAAGCTTTACCTAAAAGTCTAAGCCTTTTCCTACGCGCTGAGGTGTGTAATTTTAAGTACGGGCGTAGTACGTAATCCTTTAGCTATGATTGATCCTTAATTTTACGAGGTAATGTCAGTCTTACTTCATGTCTGCCTATGCTTACACGTCCTTTCGTCTTCAGACAATGATCCGATTAAGAGCTTTAAAGTGCCAACAACTCCGGGGTATATATTTCTTGAGTATTTCTAGAGTTAGGGCTGGCTAAATTCAATTTTATACAAATATAAATGGTTCAAGGTTAGCTAAGTCGCCCTTAGCAAATATCAATATAATGCGGCTATTTAAAGACACGATAAAACACTTTAGACCGTTTCATGTAATTTAATTGGCCGCTGGTTCATTGCTTGCTCAAAGTGTTTCAGGGGTCCTTGTTGCCGAACGGGGGTTCGCATATCTGAGAAATTCACTTTTTGACGAATATCTGAAAATTTCCAATCCTTGCTATAGGCCCGTAGCCAGGTCGCCTTGCTGGAGGGGGCTAAAAAATTTTCAGGAGGGGCATTCAACGGTTTTCAATGAGTTACATACAAGCAGACGTTGAAAACTTTCTAGGGGGCCAAAATTTTTTCCGGGGGGAGGCTAAGCCCCTCCTGCCCCCCCTTGTCTACGAGCCCGTGTTATAACCGCCGTTAAACCGTTAGTATATAGTCCTGAGTTATAGGGTATAAACTTTGCACAAGAGGGGATACGTTCACAGTTGAAACGTTTCTTGAGTTGAGATTTAAGCCGATCACCTAAAACCCTCATTCAAAAATAACAAATGCGTCCCATGTCGACTCCTAAGCCCCAAGCTACGATGTTGAACTGAGAGTCTCGTACGCTCCATAGGGCTGGATTGAATTCAACCTTGTAGAATAAGTTCAATTGAAAGAACACAATAATATCTACCGTTTAAATTGAGTTATGAATTTAAATTGAATATTTTTAGGTTGGAAACAGTCGTTTTGACCATCATTGATACTGTGCTACTTGAACGACCGTTGAGTCTTTTTGAATCTTCCTCCAACAGGCGTTCATTCAAAAATGGTCGTATTTTGAAAATTTTTGCATATTTGAACTTCTCAATAGTTGTGATCATTTAACGCTTAAATTTGAATTTTTGGAAAAGTTGATTTTTGAAGGGCCAATGTTCCCTTTTTGTGACAAAAAAATTGTCAAAAGGTTAGACACAAATTTATGTATCAGTCGACGCAACAACATGCTGGCTGAGTCGAATGGTGCTACACTGTCCCAGCAGGCTTAGGTGGAGGGCCAAGTTTAGGCTTAACGAATGTACCAGTTTTAGAATTACGTTTAATGTACTTCTGGTATATTAATTGATAAATTTTAGACTTTTAGCGAAATTTCTAATAAACTATTGAAATATTTTGCTCAGGTCTGTAGCCAGCGCAGCTTGCTACGGGGGGGGGCTAAAACTTTTTAAGAAGCGACATTCACGGGTTTTATATGAGTTTACATGCAAGGTTAAAAATTTTCTACGAGGCCAAAAGTTTTCCAGAGGGAGCTCAGCCCCCCTGGCCCGCCTTGGCTACAGGCTCGTGTTTGCTATAAGTACGCATGAAAACCTGCAAAAATTCAAGTCAAAAACCTGAGGGTTGCGCTATACTTATCGTACCGCTCCGTCCATCATTGTCCATCACCCCGTCAGGCACCGTCCGTCAACCGTACAGCACCGTCCATACGGTACCGTACGTATTTTGAGAAAGTTTCCAGCATTAATTTGCTTACAATGAGTTGTTAAAACATAAACGTGATTGTTCTATGAAAAGAAAATCTGCGTGAAGATATTAGTGCATTTGCTGTTGCGCTTTCCGCAAAACTGGCTGTCTAGTATCCTCTATTTACCGTTAATATATATACATACATGTAGCATATACATATATACATATATACATACAAACATATATCCAAATGTGCAAATAAACCCAACAACCGATGGGTTCCATAGAGAACTGTTCATTGTTCCGAAATGGGTCTAAATGGCCCATGGGATTTGCGGGCACGCGATGAAAAGTTTTCGATTGTTGGATTAATCGTGGCCGCGCACGCCGGAACCAAATTTACCATCACCGGTCTCGTATAGCCAGCCTAACAACCGGTGTGGGGCGGCTCAAACATTTCAAGCATGCATTGGCGGATTCAAACGAGAGACACACAGGCTTAGGCCGCCGAACAGGGATCGAAACTAAGATTTTGTATTAGATTTAGCACTAAAATAGCGTTTGGCTTCGCGGGTCGTGCGTTTTTTCTACTATTATATCTCGAGCGTCGTCCGCCATTTTAGAAATTTCTGAATCTGTCATTGCATATGCATTGATACGCGTAACTTTTAAGTATTTCCAAAAATTGTTTTACCATTAAAATACGCATTCTGTAATGGACGGCAACGTGACCAAGTATAGGTCATTTAGAGAGAGTGCGAGTTGTCACGAGGGTCTACACAGGACATAAGTGACATTTGGACATGTAATTTGGAAACAATAAAACTGCAGACTTAGGGGCTCGTACGTGGGGATAATTTTTTACAGTAGCGTAGACAGTATAACGTGGATGACCTATTATCTTGAAGTCTGCTGAAACTGTCGTTTTACCCATGTCTCTAAAAATTTCGAAATTGGATAAATCCCCCTTACTAAAATCCCGGCTACCGGCCTAATTTACAGTGTTTCGTATTTTGATAGGCACAGTACCGTAGCCCAACTCATCTTGCTATGGAGGCTAAATATTCTCAGTAGGAGCATACAAGGGTCTTCGATGAGTTACAAGCAAGGTTGACAATTTTATAGCTGGGTCAACAAATTTTTCACGGAGGCTGAGCCCACCCCTGGCCTTCGCGGGCTACGGGCCCAGATAGGCGGTTCATGAATGACTAAAAATGTCCACAGGGCCGGAGCAGCCACCCCCATACCCCCATTTGGGGGCTCACTCCTGAACGGGCCCCTACCTTAGCCGGTTGAAACAAAAACCGCAAGTTTGAAAATGCATCTGGTGTCTGGTTCGCTTCGCTCACGAGTTTGGGATCTCCCGACCTGGAGTTTGTGGAAACCTTTACTCCTGTCTGCTTCGGCACTGTGAATGACGCCCGGTTTCAAACCAGCCAAACGTTGAAGCCGGAATCACTAGGAGTTTCTTTGACTGAATAACTGAGCTGAATATAACGCCCTTCCCCCTTGACAGATAACGTCATTGAGATGTTGTCATCCAATATGCTTGTAGATGCCTAAAGGTGCAGTACATGAAATTGAGTGAAATTAACAGTTGTCATAGTTGTTTATCCTCGTTAGGTTTTTAGTGTTCTTTGCGTATAAGACAATATAATTCACTGATACTAACGTTACTTTTTAAAACATGATTGTGTTAAAATTAGCATGAAATCTGTATCGGGTAGGCATATGTAGGTTTGGCATCGGTAAAATATGAAAATAAGACTCGGTATCGGTATTTGCAAACTTTATAGTCGGCAGATCACTAGTTTCCAGTCAATGTTTTGGACATTGTACACTAAACATAACCCACATATCTCACAGAAAACGGTTAATATTTCACTTGTTCCGTACTCAGACCCAGAAATCAGAAATTATCTCGAAGCCATTAATGTTGACCTCAGCACTCGCTCGGGGGAGTGGACAGGACCAACCTCGAATACCCACCGCAAAATTCTAGGTTTGCCATTGCCAACGGCCAGAAGTTGGATTTTTGGGGGCAGGCAACCCTAGGCACTCCTCTGTATAAGATGATTTTCAAGTATGTAATAATAGTTTTTCAGTCGCAGTTAAATATTTGAACCAGATTTGGTTTTTGCAACGCATTGCTTATTTATAATCACACACGTCAGGCATACAATGCACGGCCAATGTTACTTTAAGTAACGTAACAGTTGATTAAGCGTATTCCTAAAGCCTAAGCCTAAGCCTAAGCGTCGCAAAAATGTGTTCCTAAGCCTAAGCCTAAGCATAAGCATAAGCAAAAAAATATAATCTAGAATCTAAAACTACTTTTTTGTACACCAACCAGAAACGTGGACGCCCCTTAAAGCAACATGGGCCAAAGGGCACAAGTGAACCATCACCCCTAACAATTCAGAGATGTGAGACCCCCAAACTAAAATTCAGCCTCCGCCAATGAATGTGTTTGTTTTGAATTTTGCCGTAAATTTTTTCTTGAACTTAATTTAGCTTCAACGGGAAGCACACAGGTAAATTTCAATTGTTTTATGGTAAACTAAAACGGGGGTGTCTTTTTAATGGTGGTCATTTTTTCATACGACGCTGTGAAAAAATACCCAGGGAATATCTTTTTAATGGGGGTCATTTTTTCATACGACGCTGTGGAAAAATATCTAGGGAATATTTTTTTAATGGGGGTCATTTTTTCATACGACGCTGTGGAAAAATATCTAGGGAATATCTTTTTAATGGGGGTCATTTTTTCATACGACGCTGTGGGAAAATGCCCAGGGAATATCTTTTTAATGGGGGTCATTTTTTCATACGACCCTGTGAAAAAATACCCAGGGAATATCTTTTTAATGGGGGTCATTTTTACATACGACGCTGTGGAAAAATATCTAGGGAATATTTTTTTAATGGGGGTCATGTTTTGCACACGACAGTACTGCGAAATTGGACCCCCATGAAAATATGCCCGTGGGACATTTTTTTCGTGGGGGTCATTTTTGATGCGACAACAGAAAGCGCAGAGGGTAAACCTTCTGTGACAAGCGTTAGGGTAGGGTTATTAGAAACAAGTGTTAGGGTAAGGTTACCGAGTGACAAATTTTAAATTTGTCACGCGTGAACCTTACCTTATGACACATTTTGTGGCAATGTTAAATTTTATCAGCGGCGCATTAGCCAGTTGTTTTGTGTATCATAACTTTTACCAACCCACCCCCCCCGTCAGAAATTTCTGGATCCCCCGGTGCCTGAGCCTGAGCACGGGTGTAAACCTAAAGTGCCGGCGGTCAATCACAAAGTATACAAAACCCGAAACCGCAACCACAACTATCTGTGACATTAAACACAGTGCGAAACCATCAAGCCAAAGTAAATAGAAGACCAATTATTGCTAGACACTTTAGTAGTTCCCTCCCCCCGCAATACGTCGTTTTGGTTCCTACCCCCCAGGCACGTAACCACAGACAAGCACGAAGCATTCGTCTCCCGCTAAAAAACTATTGATCCCCCATAGAACAGGTTCAGCCTCGCTTGTTACCGGTGCGAAACGAATACCACACCCCCTCCTACAACTGTTTGGGCGTTCGCTACCTTGTTGAACCGGCTACGGGTCAGCCTCCGCCTACAAAATCTACAATGTCGTCTTTTCTGACATTAATCGACCATAATTACTTGCAATTATTCTTCCAATTAGCTGTCTTCTCTATCTCACATGTAAACGCGTAAATACGACAGTAAACACATGCATTTATACATGCAGATATATATATATATATACATATATATGTATATATATTTATATATATAAGGTCATGAGCATAGACAGAATTTTAGTTGGGGACGGTAGAACCCCTAGTGTAAAATGAGCGGATATTTACACTTGAAGCGGTTCAATTCAAAGGGATTCAGTAAAGCCTATAAAGGTGCGTTTTTCTCGTTTTCATAAATTTCTTCAACGGATATATCCTGTATCCCACGGGTTAACGGTTCATTGTGGCTTCTACGTACCATTGGGTCTACAGTAGTTTTGTATGTTCCATGTGTAGAAAAGTGTTGTTTTTTGCATATATATAATTTATGTTCCGTTTTGTTCTACACACAACCACATATGTACACACGTACGTTTAACGTTTCGGGTTCTAAACTACAAGAGGCCCATGGTAAGATCAGGGGCGGAACGTTTTTCTGCGGGACTGCAATAGAGTACGCTTAAGGTTTAGATTATTTTTTTGCCTGGCTTAGGTTTAGGCGTAGGAATATGCTCATTCTTTTACGCTTTAGGCTTGGGTTTAGGCTTAGGCTTAGGAATATGCTTATATTAATACTGTTCCGCCCTTGTTCTTTACAGTGGCCATACAAGACACAAAAAGATACAACTGTAGAAAACGGCCAAATACCCGGTTCTGTGTCCATGGGTGCCGGCTTAAATTTCGTGTCACAACCGCTGAGATGTAACTTTATTTCTTAGGGTCAAGAAATCCGCATGTTTAACCGGTAAACGTACTTTATTGACGGGTTTATTTACAGGATTTTCAGGACGATATATCCCCATACAGCAGGCGTTGGCATACGCTCGTGTTTATCAAGGCCCCATAACTGCTTCTAACATTTTGACAGGGTTTCGCCGCCGTACGTACAACTTGGCGAAAAAGTGTATATTTTTTCTCGAGTTAAGTTCAACTTAAAACTTCGTACCTTTTCGTTCAGTTCAAACCACGGTTGAGAGTACGAAAATAGCAAAACAGTTGGCATGGACGCAGCCAACTATTCTGGTTTAAATGAACACCAGTTATTGTGACAATTGACATGTTTTTACCAACTTCAAATGGGATTTTTCGACTCCAACTTCAACTGGGACTTTTCGACTCTAACTTCAACTGGGATTTTTTGTCTCTAACTTCAACTGGGATTTTTTGTCTCTAACTTCAACTGGGATTTTTTGTCTCTAACTTCAACTGGGATTTTTTGTCTCTAACTTCAACTGGGATTTTTCCACTCCAACTTCAACTGTGATTTCTCGACTCTAACTTCAACTGGGATTTTTTGTCTCTAACTTCAACTGGGATTTTTCGACTCCAACTTCAACTGGGATTTTTTGTCTCTAACTTCAACTGGGATTTTTCTACTCCAACTTAAACTGGGATTTTTTGTCTCTAACTTCAACTGGGATTTTTCGACTCCAACTTCAACTGGGATTTTTCGACTCCAACTTCAACTGGGTTTTTTCGACTCTAACTTCAACTGGGATTTTTCGACTCTAGTGGACTCTAATTAGAAATTTCTATCGATTTCAACTTGAACTAGAAACACCTTATTATCGCTGACGACTTTGTTCAGATGACAACTTTTTGCGTATAACTTGTTATGAAATTATTCGTCTTGACATGGGTAAACAGTTGAATAAAATTTCAACAAACCAGTGGCATTTTCTGAATTTTTAACCCCCCCCCCACCCCTTCGAGCAGATTTTAGACGTACCACGAGCTTGATATTGAAGGTGTGAACGTGGAGAATTACAAGCGATTTTTAGTTAGCAAAATGTAGACTGACATTTAGTTTTAATTTTGACAAATATTGTAATATCGAGCTTAAATTGGTGCTTTTTAGCACATTTTCCCAGGAGAATTAGGTTGGAGTTATAGTTTTGATGACGTCACGCGCCCTCGGTCGTCGTTCGTCACCGTAGGTTACCGTGCGGTATCGTACGTCAATTACTCTCACACGTACATTACCGTATGGTGAAGTACGGTGACAGATGGCGACGGATGTCGCCGCACGACAAGTACAGCGCCATCCTTAGGCTCAACCAAGCCTTTTTTAAGCCTAAGCCTAAACCTAAGCTTTATTAACGCAAGTTACAACCAGATTAATAATAGTTTAATAGTAAGAGTCGATGATGATTCTTTGAACAAGAGTGTGCAACTTCTTAAAATACGCATGACATCAATATATTAAACGGACAGTGTTGTACATCGTGCATTGCAACAGTATTTGTCTGCTTTCAAGGTTTCAACACCACCCCCAGGGTTAAGTTTTTCTATACATAATGTACCCAGCTGCATACTCTTGTTGAAGTATGCATCATCCACTCTTGGTTTAAGCAAGAGTGGATGATGCATACTTGTGTAGAAAATAATGTACCCTGCACGCGTTGCGTTTTCGGCACACTCCCCCTTTATTTAAGGGGGGTACAACCTGTGCGAGCCATAAACACTTCATGTATCCGGCAACTATATTTGTTCCACTTATAGTTTAATTTAAAGTTATTGCATGTGACAGCGACCCCCTCTAAACAAGGGGGGACGGCCAAAACCGCAACGCCCGGTGGTACATTTTGTATCATGCGGAACCCCAAGAGTTGCACACTCTTGTATCATGCACTCTTGGTTAAAGGAATACATATGTCTTTAAGATTTGTAATGTCTTATTCCGTTTTATAACCCCTCAACCTACTGATGTCTGTATTTATTTCACAATTTGAACCCGAGTTCCATTGGCGTGCCAAGTGTTTTTGGGGTCGCTTCTCAAAGTCAATGTGAGTACCCGTAAAATCTAGAAAAGCTGAATTTTTTCGAATTTTGAATGAAAGAAAATATTCATGTAGTCGTAATAGATCAGTATTGTAGGGCTTAGTCGCGTTTCTGGCACGTAGCCAGCTCACCTTGCACGGGGGATGTTAAACATTTTTCAAGAGGAGCATACAAAGGTTTTCAATGACTTACAAACAAGGTTGAAAATTTTCTAGTGCGGGCAGAATTGTTCCGGGGGTGCTATGCACCTCGGGCACCCCTGAGGGTACGACTCCGCGCCGGTTTGGTTGTTTACTTCTACTGATACCTAGAATTGTCTTGAGCCAGGAAATTAAAATGATAATTTAGCGTTTAGGTATTTGGTTTATCGTCGTTTATACAAGAGATAAACTAAAAATCAGTATTGAAGCCACTGTCGATCTGTGTACAGCACCTATCGGTAGTTTACAGTAAAAGATGTCCAACCAGACGAGACTGTGACTGAGGCAGTTTTCCAGGATAAAACTTTGGCCTGCTAGAAAATTTTCAACCTTGCTTGTAAAACATCGAATTTCACCACTTTGTATGCCCGTATTGAATATGTTGAGCTCCCCGACAATGGTAAACTCGCCTGACGCACTACGCAGCTCAAAGCTTCGATCAGACTTTATCGAGCACTCCTCGAACTCGAGTGTCCAACTTTCGTAGTCGAGCGTAAATAATTAACGCGTTCAATCCGTGAGTTTCGAATTTGAATCCAATAACTGAAGAGAATGTGAGAAAACATTTGAAAATATTTATATAGGAAAATGGTAGGCTCTATAGCATCTCTTACATCCACACAATATTATTCTTTAGGACCGTTTCGGTTTCACGGACGCCTGCAAAAGAGTATATGATTAGATTTTAAACAATTTGTTTGCTTAAGTTTCGGCTTAGGATTAACACTTATTTTTACGGCTTACACTGCACGAAAAATGGTGTATCAAATTGTCTCTCTCCGAAATAGGCTTTTGCTGACTACACAAGCTGAGTCAAACTTCGACTCCGGTAGAGTCAAATTCGACTCACTTTAGTAGTTTGTTTGACTCTGGCGGAGTCGTATTTTGACTCAGATTGTGTAGTCAGAAAAAGCCTATTTCGGAGACAGTCAATTTGACTCACTATTTTTTGGCAGTTTTAGGCTTAGGCTTTACGAATGCGCTTAATGTAGGATTACTGTTGTACAAGTAGCATTGGCCCGTTTACAAGACTGAAATATAAAAGCTTCGGTATAAGGTCCTCTATCAACGTCAACCTTTAGGTTTTTTTTCGCTTCAAACTTAACCAAACAAACTTATAATTACGCGACCTGCTGAACTACAAATTAAGTTTCAATGCTTAGAATATGGCCGTTCTGGCCAAAAGTTACCGTACTCTGTCTTTCAGTCGGTTCTTTGTCCGTGAAATCAGCTAAGGTTAGCCGGCTACGATCAGGCTTGTAACAACAACGATTACACGAGTTTGCGAGGAGAGCACAGGACCATGGATGACGAAAATATTCGGTACCGACGATCCAAAAGGTTAAACCTGTTAAGGCACCTTTGTACCGGTTGTTCTGAAAAATTACAGAAACCGGTAAATATCCTTTGTGTCCCATCATTTGTATGCGCCCCCCCCTAACTACACAATTGAGCACCCGTTCAAGGTAAAGTTAGTTACGTGGGTCCATGTATAGAACAGGGCCGGATCGTTTTCCGGAGGGGCTATAATAGAGTCAGTTTATACTTTAGACTGAGTTTTTTTGCTTAGGCTTAGGCTTAGGTTAGGCGAAGGAATAGGCTCATCCATACGCTTAGGCTTAGGTTTAGGAATATGCTTATACTACTGTTCCGGCCCTGTTCTATACATGGGCCGTTACGTGGAACCGAGTGTGGAAAAAATTGCAGAGAATACAAAGAAGCAAATCGACTTAAAGATTGAGCGAGAATCTTTTGTTAATTTGTTGTTATTGCTGTTGTTGTTGTTTTTGTTTGTTTGTTGTTGTTGTTGTTTGTTGTTCTTTGTTGTTGTTGTTGTTGGTGGTGGGGTTGACGTATTCCCAAATGTGTGTAACAACTATAATCAGTTAGTAATAGGTTTTCAAACTTGCTAACTATTGCAGTTGCTGAACTCATAAAATTCACATAGGAGTAGAGTACATCAAATGCGAAAAATGTGCCAAATAAATTATAAGTCTCAGTATTCACTGGTTCGAAAGTTAACAAAACCTATCACCAACTGGTAGTATGAGCTATACGCATTTGAGAATATGGGTCAAAGACTAAACCCGTAGCCAGGTAAACTTGTAAGGTTTCTGAAAAATTTTCAGGAGTGGCATACAAGGGCTTTCAATGGCTTAGAAGCAAGATTGAATATAAACACCAAAAATTGTCGTAATTTTTGAAAGATATATCTGAACTAAACCAGACTATTAACGTATGTTGGTAAATAAGTTATTAAGTTTTGAATCCAGGTTCAACAACACGTTTAGTATTCGGATAAACGAATGATTTTCGAAAAAGAATATATTTCACCTGACCGCGCGATCTTGCCCTTTCTTAATTATATTTGGCCCATGTACAGAGATCAAGGGCGGAACGTTTTTCTGTGGGACTGCAGTAGAGTAAGCTTAAGCTTTAGACTTATTTTTTGCTTAGGTTTAGGCTTAAGCTTAGGATTAGGAATAGGAATACGCTCGTTCTTACGCTTAGGTTTGGGCTTAGGCTTAGGCTTAGGCTTAGGCTTAGGCTTAGGCTTAGGCTTAGGCTTAGGCTTAGACTTAGACTTAGGCTTAGGCTTAGGCTTAGGCTTAGGAATGTAGGTGGCTGTGCCACTTCTAAATATATTTCAACCTAAAAACTATAACAAATCTAAAACCACATCCTAAACCACACCTTAATGGAGTCCCCGGCGCCGCCTAGTCTCTCTTAGATTTTTAGTTAGGCTCAGGCGTTGCTAAACGGCGTAAATTTGAAAATTTATGCATGGCGGCTGCGTCCGCAAGGTATCAGTACTCAAGGGCCCTGCGTGGCCATTAAATATATGTTTGTCAGACTTGGTGCGCCAAAGCACATAGCAAGGGGTTCGGGGGGGGGGGTAATATTGTTGTTGTTGTTGTTGTTGTGTTGTATATATTGTATGGCGGATATGAGTGTCCCTAAGGGGCCCGAGACGCCCGGGACACTCAAATTTATGCAAATCAATTCCACATGGGGGCTGGGGTAGACAGCCTCCGTATTGATTCTTATTTTTTTGAACTGAACCATGCGTTGCGTTTGCTTTTGTAATTTACCTTAGTGTGGGGACGGTTTTATTGGTGTTACGTTTTACGGAGTTGATTGGCATAGTGTTTCGGGCGACTTAGACGGAAAGGCAGTTAATTGATAATAGAGTCACGGTAGCTCAATGTGAACACGGTGAAGCCGGCGTAACCAGGGAATCAGTCAGTAAAGCGCATAGCGCGGAGCCTTCGAGCAGTACCAGGGGAAACCGGGGTTATTTGGGGAATGTGTTAACGGGGTTCTTGGGATTTTATTCGAAGTTATTTGGGATTCGTCGATTCTAGCGGGGCTAGTTTCGGCTATTATTTGGGGAATTTGTTGGAGTTTTGTACTGTAAACCGGGGTTTTTACGGAGAACTTGGGTTGTCACGTTAAGTTGTCATTTGTTTTGTACGAGGTTGTGACTTCGTTGAACAACAGGGTTAAGTGCATCGTAATAGACGTGCGGAAAGCACCTATCAAAAGAACTTTCGGCACCTTTGATTGACAATAAGGTCGGCAGTTAAGCATATTGTTGTTATACCTGTCTAGTCGTACTTGTACTTTACCGGTATCTAGCTTTAACACGGTGTTGGAAGGAATAAAAGGGGAAACGACTGCATATATTAAACCAGAGCGATATAAGCGTCATCGGAACACGGACCTGAACGCGGAGTTGGTGGTTTCATTGTGCATCGGAAATCACGAACTATTCACAAGGAATATACTTATAATACTGTTCCGCCAATGTTCATTTCATTGGTCTTTATTTTTAACCTTCGCGTGGGCACGTAACTACCATACCCATTTACTTTGAACCTTAAATAAGCCTGCAATACATTTTAGGCGTTGCGCAGCCAAGTTTTTCGAACTAGAAACGTATACAAGTGATACATAAGGTATTCCTAAGCCTTCAAAAACTTAATAAAATTGAACGCACGTTTGCAGGATTTAGATGTAAGCTACCGGTAGCCAGAGGTCCATTTTTGCTCGCTCTCAACACTGCAAAAATGGTTAGTCACATTGACTCTTTTCGAAATAGACTTTTTGAGACTACACAAACTGAGTCAAATTCGACTCACTGAGCGACTCGGGTGAGTCGAATTTGACTCCACTTTTTTGAGACTACACAAACTGAGTCAAATTCGACTCACTGAGCGACTCGGGTGAGTCGAATTTGACTCCGACGGAGTTGAATTTGACTCAGTGTGTGTAATCCCGAAAAACCTATTTCGGAAAGAGTCAATTTGACACACTATTTTTTGCAGTGTATGCTCTAAAATGTTTACTTGTATTACTAAATATACCTTCCTGAAATGAAATCATACCTACGCCTCTATGTTTCTAGTAGTTAATGTTAGTGGAATTTGGTGAAACAAACCTATTTCCTGTTTAACATTTAACCCTTGCAGCTCGTTTTCGGTTATTTGTCAAATGTTATAAATATAACTCCCGATGCCATAGACTAAATTTATTTAGCTTTTCGTCCCCAAGGGGGGGCTTAGGATTGGCTTGACGTAAAAATTTGAACGAACTCAGGGTTAATATAAATAAAGCTCAGAGACCGCAGCTCGTCGAGCTAAAAATTATTTTCAGTATTGGAAAAAGAAATATTTTTCTCAAACTACCAAACTCGAAGTTCTAAAAAATGTGGTTTATTTTTTAGAACTTCAATCGTGGTATTTTGAGAAAAAAAACAATATTTTTTCAATACTGACAATTTAAGCTTCGACGAGCTGTCGTCACCAAGCTGGTATTTGGGACCGTCGGGTGTTGCAACTCACAAATATCCGTTTCGGTTGCTGTTCCCTCTCGAAATGACTACCGTAGTCACACACCGGTGGCGTGTATTTTAATGCCTTTTAAGCATAGAAATCTGGCTCACAAATCATACTAAAAATGGCAGGTTTTTATAGGTACTTGGTTTTAATTTTTCATCTATATTCAGTGTTTTAACCGTAGTATGTTTTTTACAGGCCCGGTGCAGCCGCAACCATACCCCCGCGAGGGCCTCATTCGTAAATAGGTGCCCCCTTAAACAAGATTTTAAACAAACAACTTAAAAATATTTTGGTCATCGCAAGGGGTGCCCACCCTGGAATTTTGGACGGCCCCCACCCTCACCTACTCCGACACACTGAAGCTATACGCCGCCGTAGAGTAGCGAGAAATGATTGTATTAATTTCCAAAATGAAATCTTCTACCTTCTTTGGTCAGAGCTCATCGTTGGGTTTTTCAGCGACTGATACGTGTAGCGGATCTTCACGAGGCTTGGCCATAAGGTGGCTTGATAGCAAAAAATACCACCGGATACGGATATTGATTCTGGTAACGAAAAAAGGAAGTACAACTTGTGTGTGTGTGCTTAATCAAAATAGTTGATTTGACAAGTTACTGGTACGCAGTCGACTTTATACTTGTTTAACTGGGACCTTAAAAAATCGAATTTTTCACAAGTTCAAATTTGGGTATTGGACTAATCAGGGAAGGCTGTAAGAAAGATTGGTTGAGTGGAACCGAAAAAAAACCGAAAAATGCAAGGCGAACCAATCCAAATAATGGCAAATTGAGAACCAGTTTTACTAAAATGAACCTTTTCATTTCCGTTGAAGCACGGAATGGTTGGTATTGAAAAATTGAAAAATGTGCGTACAGAGTAACGGTGGCGTTATACTTAGGCGAATTTGACGCTGGCGGAGTCGAATTTGATTCAGTTTGTGTAGTTTGGAAAAGCCTATTTCGGAGAGAGTCAATTTGACTCACCATTTTTTGCAGCGCATTACTGCCGTATTGAGTTTTAACATACGTATTAAACTATAAAGTTTTAATGTCAGACAAAATGTACTTGGCGCCGGCAGCAACTTTAAATCCACCAAGCCACTGGATGGCTGCGTCCGTGCCTGTAACAACCATGCCAACATTTTAGATTTCATGACAAAAAGCTTTTGAAATTTTTCAATGTTACAAGATTTGCTCAAATGTCCAAATATCACATTTTTGGCCATGATACATTTAGAGGCGTCCAGGTTTCTGGTAGGTTTGTAAAAGTTTAGGTTTAGATTACATTTTCTTGGCTTAGACTTAGGTTTAGGAACACATTTTTGCACCGCTCAGGCTTAGGTTTAGGAACACATTTTTGCACCGCTCAGGCTTAGGTTTAGGAACACATTTTTGCAACGCACAGGCTTAGGCTTAGGAACACACGTTTGCACCGCTTAGGCGTATGCTTAAGCGTAGGAATACACTTTAATCTACTGTAAACGCCCCTACAAAGTAACATTGGTCAGATCTTTGATGTAAGCAGCTTGAAAAGCGGGTCAAAAAGGTTTCGCTGATAAAGGATCAACAATAAAATTTAATATTATTAATACAGTACTAAAATTGTATTTGGCTTCACGTTCGCTTCGCTCGCAACGTTTCAGTTTTATGTTCCTCGTCAGAAAATTTCTAGATCCGCAAAAACCCTTAAACGAATAGCTGTGAAACTTAGTTTAGCCAAAATCACATATCGCATGTGGTTCATTTCGTAACTCTCAGCCATGCCCCCGCAGCTAACTCACATTGGCTAGCGATTGAACATTTTTCAACAGGAGCATATAAGGCTTTTTGATGACTTTACAAGCAAGGTTGAAAATGTTCTAGGAGGGCCCAAATTGTTCCGAGCGCTGAGCCGTCCCCGATCTTCGTTCTGGTTACGAAACCCGAACTCAAAATTTTAATTATGCCGAATTGCAATTTGAAACCAGGCAACGTTGAAATTTTGCATAAAATATGCGTAGGGTGCAAATTTAAGCAAGTTCCAAAAGCGGGTGGTTAAACCTGCCTGCAGGGCGCCTTAATAAAAATCCTGCTGAATCGCGAGCTTAGGGGGCAGTAAAAAAATTTGTCAACTTCTACAATCTTGGTAATCGATATATTAAAGCTGGAATGCCCCACATACGTTTTTTGGGCAACGTTCCAGCAGATTTGTATATCCATATGCAAATTTGCTTCTATTTTGTTATTTTTTCAATTGTCAATTCATGCATATCACATCAACTGAATTCCAGGGGGAGGGATCATGTAGGAATGCATTCACCTCCAGTAAGAGTTCAGGTTTTGCTACATTTTATCTGGTTTCAAGTTTTATGATGAAAATTCTAGTCGGCTAAATAATCAAATTTTTTACCTGCGCTTCGAAATTCTCTACCCGCTGGTATGCTCGCGTCAAATTTTTTTCACCGTCCCGCGTTTACCCGCGGGTACCCGAGTGTAGCGTGCAGCTCTGAAGGTTTAGAGGGCACGTGCAAAATTTTGGCCACTCTCGAAAATTTTCAACCTTGCTTGTAAGCCATCGAAAACCTTTGTATGATAATCATAAAAAATGTTTAGGTCCAATATCAAGGTTATCCGGTTTAGGCACGACAACGAGATTTGTGTTTAGACGAGTTAACCTATGTTTGTCACTCTAACAGGAAATAGGGCCAACTGTAAGGTCCATTTTTGGGTGCCGAAACCTTGGGCGGCACACTGTTCCCCATTATATTGTTAAGGTCACAAAAACGGTTTGTGTGTGTGTATGTTTTAGTTGTTTACAGTATATTTTTTATTTTAATATATTTATGTTTTTGTTGTATCTTAAATGAGTACAATAAACGGTTCAGGGCATGTCGTATGCGAGGTTCTTAAGGTCTGTTTACTAGGCTTTAGGCGTCGATATATATGTCTCATTTCGGTTCGAAAGGATCTATGTGGGACATTGCTGTGGGTGGCTCCAGTTCGGCTCAGGGCACAAGACACACACAAACAGGGTATTAGACACTCACGGATAATGGTCGTTGATATATCGGTATACACCCGAGGTCAATTTGAGACTCTCACACATCGGTTTCGGGAGTGTTTTGAAAGCGTTTTTGTGTATTTTTCAATTTGTGTTATACTTTTTAGTCTTTTGTCAGCATTCGAGCGATTTCCTTTAATTTTTGTGAAATTTAGTGTTAGTTTTTCAATAAAATTGACTAATTTTACCGTTAATTTTTTGCTAATTTTTAATTGTTTTTCAAATGCTTTCACACTAATATTTCGGAACGATTTGAGTTGTTTTCGTTATTCCTGCCAGCCGGTGTTTGTGTCCAAAACAAATCGTAGGATTTTGTCTTTTATTTGGACAAACGTCGACTGGGAGGAATATTGGAAAAGATTTCTAGTTTGTTTGTGTTGTTTTGCAACATTTTCTCAGTTGTCTGTCGTTCCGACTCGAATCGCAGGAACCATCGATTGGTGAGATTTTTTTGGTTTCAAAGTTTATTTTCCTGGAATGCTTAATCTCGCATTCGGGTTTTAAAATGGTAAACCGTTGGTTAGCTACAGGCTAATTTGCTTATTTAGTTATAAGCAGATCAAATTTAACAATTATTTTAAAGTAATAATGTCAGGTTAAACATCAGACTAACATTTTGCTTAGGCTTAGGCTTAGGCTTAGGTTTAGGCTTAGGCTTAGGCTTAGGCTTAGGCTTAGGTTTAGGTTTAGGCTTAGGCTTAGGCTTAGGCTTAGGCTTAGGCTTAGGCTTAGGTTTAGGCTTAGGCTTAGGCATAGGCTTAGGCTTAGGCTTAGGCTTAGGCTTAGGCTTAGGCTTAGGCTTAAGCTTAGGCTTAAGTTAGGCTTAAGCTTAGGCTTAGGCTTAGGCTTAGGCTTTGACTTAGGAATATGCTTATACTACTGTTCCGGCCCTGTTCTATACATGCACTGCAAAAAATGGTGAGTAAAATTGACTCTCTCCGAAATAGGCTTTTCCTGACTACACAAACTGAGTCAAAATTCGACTCCGCCTGAGTCAAATTCGACTCAATTTGACTTTCGCGGATTTAAATTTTGACTTAGTTTGTATAGTCAGGAAAAGTCTATTTCGGAAAGAGTCAATTTGACTGACCATTTTTTGCAGTGTGGGCCAAAATTGACTAGTTAAACCTGCGCACTGTCAAAAAATTTATACACGATTTTAATATACACCCTCGAAATGAAATTCTGTTTACGTGTCAGCTATTTGAACCGAAGCATATATATCAATTGCGTGCGTTAAGCCATTTCTTACCCTCGCATTTCTATTATCGTCTCCGACAACTGGGGGTCGGATTTTTTTAACGGTGTGATCAAGGGAGGGTGTTTAAGTCAAGCACCACCCTTTCGATTTTAGCTCACCTTGGTAACACAAAGATATTCACGTTTCGCAATTTTGATAGAACGTAATCATATCTGAAATCAGGCTGGTTACCCCCTCTCCTGGTTGGCTACTTTTTACAACCAGTTTCTGGTATCTGGTTGGTTAATTTTTATAACCAGTTTCTGGTATACAAACTACCGGATACGTGATTGGTTGTTCTGGTAGAGTGCCAGGATCGAAAATTGTCCCCCAAAGATTAATGACTTTATTCGTTCGAAAATTTCATTTGATCGCCGAACTGAAGGTTCAATTTGTTTTGATGGGGTACGCCAGGAACCAGAGATATTCAATAGATCGCAACAATAAAATAATTACTTTGGGAATCTTACAATTATAGCCGGTGGGGCGTAGGTACGGAATCTGGACCCCCCTAAATTTTGGTAAGAAGTGGTCCATCTTATAGATCTCGACGAGCTGAATTCAACGGTACCATTTTTATGGCTGCATGACCAACGGTTCAGAAGTTATGGCCCGCGAAATTGTAGTACAAACACGCACCGATTGGAACAGGAGTTCAAGTTGTTCTGATGTGGTTCGCCATGAACCAGAGATATTCAATTGATCGCAACAATAAAATAATTACTTTCAATGACTTAGCCAGGGGGGTACAGGTGTCAACCATCCCCTTTTGCACTTATTGTTCAGAGATTTTTTGACACGGTATCAGTTTGAAGTACAATACCCCCCTCTTCGAAATTTTTATAAACCGGATCTTCACTTTTCAAAAACTTATAAAACTGAACTCCATTTGGTAAAATTGCGTTGAAGGTAGGGTGGTGCGTAGCCACGATTTTATTTATGACGACCCAGGATGACGACCCAGGGTATCCTGTATGGGGTTGAACTCGGCACTTGGTTTTTACTTTCTTCCATCCACACAAGTCCCATAGCCAGCTCACATTGTTTAGAGGGCTAAAAATTTCTAGGAGGGGCATACAATAGTTTTTGAAGAGTTACAAACAAGGTCAGAAATTATTACGGTGGCCGAAATTGTTCCAGCGGACGGCTGATCCCGCCCTGACTCCTACGTAGCTACGGACCTGACCCACAGTAGTGTTAATAAAATGTGATAGAAGCCAAAACTCCTTAGTGTTTATTGTTTTTCTAAGACAAAGGTCAGGCTTAGGTTTAACACGCTTAGGTTTAGGTTGACGCTTAGGCTTCGGCTGCAGGTTAGGCTAATTTTTCGCCTTAGACGTAGGCTTAGGCAGAGACGTAATCTTAGGCTTAATCTTTGAGAAAAAAGTGTCTTCGCCTTGTAAAAGGTTTGTACCGCATGAAAATAATGAAAAAACATCAACCTATCCTTCGTGATATCTTTTGACCCATAAATGTTGAATTAAGTTATCCCGTTGAAAATTTTTAGCGCCACTCAAATGTGAAATTTGACCCAAAGCAATTGTTTGTGACGTATTTCGTGCCATCGAACCTGTTGAGCTGGTAGCATTTGTCGCAAGCGACGCCGGACCGGTGGGGTAGAAGACCACTGTTGTGGAACCGGTTTCTTAAATATTAATAAATTTGAAACGCGCCAAGCCTAAGCCTAAGCCTAAGCCTAAGCCTAAGCCTAAGCCGAAGCCTAAGCCTAAGCCTAAGCCTAAGCCTAACCCTAAGCCTAAGCCTAAGCCTAAGCCTAAGCCTAAGCCTAAGCCTAAGCCTAAGCCTAAGCCTAAGCCTAAGCCTAAGCCTAAGCCTAAGCCTAAGCCTAAGCCTAAAGTTATTACTTTGACAAGTAATTGTACCGTATTGCACCGTCATCCGTTCTCAAATTTTAAAATCTGTGTTACTGAATAGGACACACTTTGCCAAAATTCTAAGAAATATTATATTTTTAGAATCTTAAAACATTTTTTTGAAATGCTAAAAATACTACGTTTTACAGGTTATGGTTTGATATAAATTAAAATAATCATTTCAAAACAATGGTGACCGCCGTTAGCTACGGTCAGGGTCGGAACAGCCATCCCCCCATACTTTTTGATTTCGTAGGCCCCTCCTTAAAGAAAGGCCCCCTAACAAGATTTAAAAAATTTTGAAAAACATTTTGGTCATTGCGAGGGGCGTCCACCTCAGAATTTTGGAAGGGCCGCACCCTAGCTTGCTCCGACACTGGCTACCGTCTTTGCCAAGGGCGTACCGAATCAGAGGTCCGGGTTGCTCTACCAGGTACTCATTACTGCTCAGCGAACGGCATTGTATTTTTCAACTATTTTATACCAATTCTATTTTGAGATCCAAGTGTCTGTTATCTCTGCTGTGTGCAAGTCTCGGACGGTGGGAGGGTTAATATATATTCAAAAAATAAATTTAAATGGTTGATTCTAATGTTTCAATTTGATGTTTCTATGCCCTGAAAAAAATGATGAGTCAAACTGACTCGCTCCGAAATAGGCTCTACGGGACTACACAAACTGAGTAAAATTCGACTCCGCCAGAGTCAAACGTGCGACTCAGTTAGTCGAATTTGACTCTGACTGAGTCGAATTTGTCGACTCAGTTTGTGTAGTCCCGTAAAGCCTATTTCGGAGGGAGTCAATTTGACTCACCATTTTTTGCAGTGTGATCTTGAAATCGTTTTGACAAAATTCCACTATAATTTGTTATTATTTCTGAAGGTTTGGACCTTTTGGAGTCCATAAAATAGATTCGTCCAGCGGCGGTTTCTTTGTTTCCAAATTCAAACAATTCAAATTTGACACAATCATAGACGCTTTTGGCGATATTTCTACATTTGATTTTGCTTAAAAATTTTGTATTTTCTTAGTTAAACAATTAGTTTGTTAAAAAGACTTCAGGCCCATGTTATTTTAAGAGGCGTAAAGGATTCTGGTGGGTTTATAAAAGAGTGGGTTTAAATTCTAGTTTACAATTCTTTGCTTAGGCTTAGGCTTGGGAATACGCTTAATATACTGTTACGCCGCTTAGACTAACATTGGCCAGACTTGATTCAAATATGTTTCATTTTCTGTATGGTTTCGGGTGCTAAATAAGCACTAGGGGATCCAGACGGACGGGGGGACGGGGGGCGTACGCCCCCCACCAGAAAGTTTTTTGTGTTAAAATGGTAAGATCTCTACCGTACAATTTTTCACCTCAGAAATTTTTTTGCAAAAAACACGTTTTTTCCTCGCAGAATTTTTTGTGACAAAATGATAAGGCCCGTACCTTACAATTTTTTGCCGTCAGAAAATTGTTTAGTGATAAAATGATAATGACCTTACCTTACAAATTTTGCGTTTCATATCGTTTGCTAGCCAGCCTCCCGTCAGAATTTTTTGGGTCCACGTCTGTAAATAAGCGAAGAAGTTTTTACTTATCGCAGACCTGCGATCAGTTTATAGCTGACCACTGCGTTACATTTATTGTGCTGTAAAAATAGAAATTGTACGGCTGGAAAGCGTTTTCAGTCAAGAAGTTTCAAGTTGACTCTCGTGAATGTTTCTTGAAGCTAAAACTTGCAGTTGCTAACTTTGATACTTAAATTCATTCGGAGAACTTGCAGCTGCAATTTATTTGATGAATATGCGCAAACAATTAATGAATATGTATGAATAGCTTTGTAAGTCGAATTCATTTATGATCATCGGCTGGACTGACAACGAACTTGGGTACTGTATGGACCCGAATAAGAGGCGGGGATAATAAGATGGGGGTCCCGAATTTGAGTCCAAATCAATAGGAATCCGTATCCCTAATAAGAGTCCGTAAGCGGATAGAGTCCCTAAACCCGAATTAGAGTCCATAAATGTCAATTAGCTCTAATTTTAGCGCATAAATGACTCCAGGACCAAATAATTTGAGTTCGAAACTTTAAAGCGTATAAATTTTGAAAGTACATTCATAATTATTACGTTGTATTATCGCTCAAGCTATTGACACAAGACAAATAAACGTTTAATTCAACGGATAATTGCAGTACGGGATATATATCAGTAGCGAAAGACGGCGGAGCGTGGGTTAAAAATAAATAACAGTCCGTTACCGACTATTACAAGGGGGGTACCGCCTGGAGAGGCCAAATAAATATCAGTCTCCCCTCTTATTCGGGTCAATACAGTAACAAATTAAAGCCAATGCGGCAGTTAAATTTTATTGGAGGTTTCGTCAATTTTGGTGATGCTACTTCTGGCTTTTGTTCACTCGCGTCCTATTTATGCTTAGATCTTATGATCAGGTATAGGGTTGCGCTAAACTTGTACGGAACCGTCCGCTACCCGTACGGCGCCGTCCGTCATATACGCTGCGGTTAAGCAGACACTAAAGGTATCAAGTACATCGAATGCCTAGTATTTTATGTTAATTTTCCTCGTATTTGCTCTCTGGCCATGTTATAAAAGTAGACAACTTTAAAGAATTAAAATTAGTTTCGTTAATTTTGCCCGTTTCAGAGTTGTTTGCGAATTTGTACTGCAAAATGATTCGTACAATACTTTTCCGTATTTAAATTTTTGATTTTTGGTCGCCGTGCCTTGGATCAGTAGCTGGCGATAGGTCTGTAATTTTTTCGACCCGGGCGAGGAAACGTCGGTGCGGATACTAAGGCCGAGATCCATGGTACTTTCGGTCCGTCCAAATTTCTGGTGGATGTCAAAAATGCATCCTGTGATTTTAGACGTAATTTTTAGTTTGGGCTTAGGTTTATGTTCACACAATTTTTTCGACGCTTTTGGCTTACACTTTCCGAACATGCTTAATCTACTGTTACAGTCCTCTGGTTCAGGTGTACGTAAGTCTGGCCAGTGTTACTTTTAGGGCCGTCCCAGTTTGTGGTGGGTCTGTAAAAAAGTAGGCGTACATTCTAGACTACATTTTTTGCTTCGGCTTCGGCTTAGGTTTAGGATTACGAATACGCTTTTGCAACGCTTAGGCTTAGGCTTAGGCTTAGGCTTAGGCTTAGGCTTAGGCTTAGACTTAGGCTTAGGAATACGCTTTTGCAACGGTTAGGCTTAGGCTTAAACTTAGGAGTACGCTTATTCTACTGTTACGGCCCTAAAAATAACATTGACCATAAGTCAAATACTAAACAAGTGTTCAGAAAGGGCATGCATCCCCACGCTAGCCGTGTTCTGATTAAACTTTGCGATGTAATTGGTGCATCTGAAGTCCACAATGTTATTTCTAATCAAGTTGATGATAACGATGGCATAGATACAAAATAGTTCAAAAAACGTTGCGCTTTTGGTGTAATGGTTAAACCTTGCAGTAGCAATCACTTTGGTAAAAGCGCTCGTTTAACGTAACATTTCACAGCGCAAAAAATGTTCTACCCCGTTGAAAAGTTGTGGATCCGCCACGGTCGCTATTTGGTGCACTGGGGGGAATGCCATGATTTTCCGGTGGGGGGAAGATAGTTTTTGTGTTCCGCAATTTTGCAGTTTTAATGCTGGTTTTAAGCAAGGTTTATGGTGCTAGAAGATTGACCATTTGCAACAAAAAGCGTAAATATTTTAAATTCAGATTGTTATCTTGCCATATTTATCACTTATTTGGTTTAAGAAACGCATTTTGGCACATATATAGAACTGGGCCGGAATAGTAATTTAAGCATATTCCTAAGCCAAAGCCTAAACCTACGCCTAACCGAAAGGTTGAGCCTATTACTAAGCCTAAGCCTAAGCCTAAGCCTAAGGAAAAAATTTAGTCTAAAGCTTAACCTGACTATTACAGCCCCGCCAGAAACCGATACGGTCTTATTCTACACATGGGCCAACATTTTGAGTTTCATAAGAACCTTTTGCATCGCGAAATCATTTAGCAGGGCACGGCCGATGGAGAGAATACATCCTTATCTGCCTGGAATCGCCACTGCTGATGATAAGCGCACGGCTAACAACACGTCAACAATGTTCTTGTAAGACGTGTTCAATTTCAGGGTATTCAATTAATGTAAGACGAACACCAAGCGTTCATGACTCGGTTTCCAGCCGCCGACGTTGCGTAAAATCAAACCGCCAGGGCCCGAGTCGAATTCAGATACTTACCCACTCGATAACTCCACTGAAACATTGCTCGACACCGCATGCGCAATGCTTGACAACCTCGAACGCTTTTTCTGTACGTCAACTTAACCACTCAGCTATACGGTCGCCACATTTCGATGCGATTCGTGCACAACGCACTGATCGCAGCGAAATGCAACACAATATGCAATCTCATCTTCTCGATCAAAGCCAACGCTACTATGGCTATAACACATCGCCACGTGACACAATACAACTACAACAACAAAAACAACAACAACAACAACAGCATCAGCAACAACAACAACAACAACAACAACAACAACAACAACAACAACAACAACAACAACAGCAACAGCAACAACAGCAACAGCAACATCAACACAAGCATCGCCTAAAACATATTCAAACCGATCCGTCGATGATGGTTGTCGGCGGCAATGACGGAGGCGGCGTCGAGAACAAAGACTGCGACACCGGTTCCGCCGTATCTTTTGATGTCGCCGCCTCCAACACACGCCGCGACGACCGCCGTGGCAACGGTGACGGTGGAGACGGCGATCACGATGACGTGTTGTTATTTGGCGATATTTACAAAAGTTCACCGTCAACAACAACAACGCATCGCCGGTATTCACCGAGTCGCGGCGACGTGGTGGAACATCGTCGGCCACAAGACGCTGTCGAGGAAAGATTGCCGAATGTTTCACCGACGTCACGGCGACAAGATCACTTTGGCGGTCGAGGGTGGAATTTTGAACCGAGACAGCAGGCAGCCGACCAGCAGATCCACGTAGTCGATGGTCGTGTGGTGGCATCCCAACAGAAGACGTTTGGCAGCACCAATCCGTTTTCACTTGAACCGAACAGTGGTGCTAGTGAGCAACAGCTGAAACAACAACAACAACAACAACACCAACAACAACACCACCACCACCACCAACAACAACAACAACAACAACAACAACAACACCAACAACACCAACAACAACAACAACATCAACAACAACAACACCAACAACAACATCAATTGCTATGGCCTCAATATTTAATAAATCTTCCACCGTACGGGCAAACTCAAAATTTTAATCTGGGTACACCTACCATCTATAACGAGAATATCCAAGAAATTTCAAGCGGCTTTCTTCATGCTCCTTTACCCCATTCGAATATTTCTCCCCATTCACAACCGATACCAGACGAGTTTTCGATACCCTTTGCCGCATACGCGGCTACGCCTCATCCACCGTCTATGGACGCTGTCCCACTCGGAGTGTCGGGACGCCTTCGTTGTACGAATCAAAATTGTCTCGATTGTGCAAGTGAGTTTCAGCCAGCGGCATCTTGGTTTCGACACCAACCATTACAAACGAAAAGCTATTTTTACGTTCATGGAAACCCGACGCCTGGAACAATTAGCCAAGTGAGACCTTTAAGCCAGATTTGTGTTGCTACTGCGAGCCATGTAAGCGATGATGTTACCAACACGCAACCTCATTCGCTGCCGTCAAAATACTACGGTGCGACGACTGACCAATCTGGTCAAGTTTACGGTAGAGCGTCAGCCAATCAGATTGCAGCAAACGCGCCTAGTAGTAGTAGCTCACAGCGTGGTCCAGTGTCACCAATCCAGCATTTGCTCGAAACTGACAGTAGCCCTGTTGATATTGGTGCAGAACCGTCTACGATGTTTTCGATTGATTCCGCGCCAGGTCATCCGGAAATCAATGTTGATAAGTCAAACAAAGTTAATCTGCAGCAAAAGTCTTTCATTGGTACCGACCTTTCATTACAACGCCAACAACAACAACAACGTCGTGGGGATCGACAGTCTACTGCTCCACCCTTCAGGGCTGCGGCGGCGGCACCCCAGACAGTAGACGCCAAGACTCACACCGAGCAATCTTCACCTCAAACACAACCAAAACCTATTCGATCGCAGTATTCCAGTAAATCCGAGCTTCCATGCTGGCCCACAAATATTGTCATCGCCACGTCCGCCCCTGTAGGATCGTTCGTGCCAGGAACTTGGTCTGCGTATAGCGAGCTATTGCCGAGTTTTGCCAGCCATGAATTTCAGCAATCGGATTTTACCACGGGACCTGATCCTATTCCTGATAAACACGCGTTGCCACCCGATTCAAGTTTTTCTTCAAATTCTGTCTCGGTTCCGCTGGTCGCCGCATCTGGAAATGAATCGGAACAGTTTTCGCAGTATTCTCGCGCTTTGCAACAGCTGTCGCTCGCCGACGGCGCTCAGATGCCGCTGTATGTGGAAAAAAATCAATATCATCATCATCATCAACAACAACAACACCAACAACAACAACAACACCACCACCAACAACACCAACAACAACAACACCACCAACTGCATCGGCCATACCAAGTAATCACGGATACAATCGTTGATCGTTCGCCAACAACAACAATAAAAGCAGAAACAACACAAATAACAACACAAACAACCAGAACAGCAATAACAACAACAACAGCAGCAGCAACACAACAGTCGCAACGGATTCTAACAACAGTCGAAGTCCATCATCGCGCGTTGCTCGAAAAACGACGAGCTGAATTTTTCGCTGCTGCAACTTCTGGACGCCCAGCAACCAATTATGGTGATTTATTTACATCCGCAACAACTGCAAAATCAACAACAACCGCAACAACAACAACAACAACACGACTTATTGGGCTTGGACCGTCACCAAAAACCATCGTTGGATCGCTTGGCAACAGCGGCGGTGGCGGCGGCGTCGGTGACGATGGCGGTGGTCGATCTGGTGTGATTCGATATATCGACGACACGTCGACTTCACCATCAGGACCACCGCCTTCGGGACCGCTATCGCAGCCGCCGCCACCACCGTTATCTCTGCCGTCGCGACCGATGTTCGGCCGTCGCGCGTCAACTTCTCATATGGATCAAGACGCTTTATCGCCATCGTCGTCTGGTGGTGGTGGCGCTGGCGGCAGCGGCGTATTCGTTCCCGACGGCGGCGGTTCTTTACGGCAGACAGCGACGACGATGCAGACAGACATCGGCGCCGCGGCCACCGGTCCGTATGCACGGCCGCATACGAGTCTGGGTGGTAGACTGTCGTTTCGAGGCGAGTTTCGATCGCGGCCGACAACACCGGAAATGCTATCGGCGACAGATTCAGCGCCAGAAGACGGATTTATTATTGGATTTGTGGGCGGCCTCGGTGGCGGACCGGGCTCTATTTCTAGCTGTGGCGGCGGTGGTGACGCGAGAATCCCTGGCGATGTGTTGCGGAAAGCGTGGATCACGGCGTCGACGCAAATGCGATCGCCGCGGTTTCATGTAATCTTTGCGACGACGCTAGCGAAAGCGATATTCACTCAAGATGAGCTTGCTGCCGGATGGAGTGGAGTGGACCAGCAACAACAACAGCAACAAAAACAACAACAACAACACCAACAGCAGCAGCAGCAGCAACAACAACAACCACAACAACAACAACAACAACAACAACAACAACAACAACAACAACAACAACAACAACAACAACAACAACAACAACAACAACAACGCCTAAACGTAGACTGGGATGCTGTTCTTGGAGGCGGTACTGGATGGACCAGCGGCGGCGGAGGTGGAAATCCAGGAATCACAGGCGCCGAATCAAATTCAGCAATTTCTTCCGCATCTGGCAGTGCGTTTAGTATCGACAGTGCAACCGGGGCTGAAAAAGGACCACCAACACAAATCGGCTTAGACGAAGCGAGACTTCTTGCAATACATCGAGCAGTCGCCAAATATTTAGGCTGGGATCAACCTGCGACGGCAGCAGCCGCAGGCACGGCGGCCAAAAGTGGCTGGCCTGGACGGCCGGGTGGCCCGCGGATGGCCGGGCCGTTATCAAGAGCTGAATGGGTTTCAAAGATGAGAGATATTGATTCAGCTATAGATGCTCTATGCACTGATGCGAAAAGAAAACGTACACGAACTTCTGTTACACCCCCGCGATTTCAAAAGCAATACTTGTAATAGCAATTATATATATATATATATATATATATATATATATATATATTTATATATGTATATATATAGATATATAGATATATATATTTATATATACATATATATACATATATACATATATATGTCGTATTCTGAACGCCTATTTGTCTCCGTTAGCAACTGTGTCTGTCATAAACACCAATTGTTGTTCAAGACCGCTCAAACAACAACTGAAAAGCATAAATTTTCAACCAATAAGATAAATGTTGTTTTATTTCAAATTATCAAATCAAATTTAATACAGCGATTCCAGTTGTTGTTCTGACTGTCCTGAACAATTGGCGTTTTCAACGACTCACTTGCCAACTGGGACAAATAGGTGTTTGGGATACGACATGATATACATTTTAATAAATATACATCACTAGCGGATACAGAGGGGTGCGTGGCGTACGCCCCTGTCAGAGTTTTTTGTGATAAAATGGTAAGGGTCTTAGGTTACATTTTTTTCGTCAGACAATTTTTTGCATAAAAATACAATTTGTTTGTCACAATTTTCTGTGATAAAATGATAAGTCCCGTCCCTGCCTTACAATTTTTGCGTTTCATAACATATGCCAGCGAGTTCCGCTCCCCGTTAGAAATTTTTGGATCCGCCTCTGCGAAGGGCTAAAGCTTTACTCTCAAGGTAGACTTTTCTTGCCAAAATTTTTCAAAAGACAAGAAAAATACATTTTAAAGGCTACAAAACAATCGTATGAATTTGAAAGGTCCAAAATGACGTTTACATGAGGTTGTACCATTCTGACCTGAAATCATTGCTACAGCCCTACCCATAAGAAACCGTCGTGGTCCATATGTTGATCAGGACCGGGCCGTTTTTCTCCGGCACTGCAATAGAGTAAGTAAGCTTAAGGTTTAGACTAATTTTTAGTCCGGGCTTATGCTTAGGTATAAGCTTGGTTCATATTCGTAAATGTGTATAGCAACTAATATCAGTTAGCAATAGGTTTTAAAACTCACTAACTATTGCAGTTTTTTAACTCAGGTGTTTGCGTACTCTGTAAAAACTTAAACTTAAATTAAAGCTTAACTAAAGGTGAGTATTAAGTAACACTCAAATGGCTGGACGGGCTAACCAAAATAGAATAATAGTTTAAGTAAACTTATTTTTAGTTTAAGTAACAAGTGCAGCCCAGAAATTAAGTGTATCAAAGAGTTCACTAAGTTAAGCTTAAACTAAAAATACGTAGGGTTTTAAATTAGTTTAAGCGTAAACCTATCCGTTAGCTGAGTTATTCTAGAAAGTTAGTTTAATACTACTGGATTAGTTTAAGGTTATTTCAAGTTAGTTTAAGCTTTTAGAGAGTAGACATAGGGTTAATCTTAATGTTCAGACATTTGTCTGACAGTTAATGGCTGTATGTCTCTCATTTAACTGGCCCATGCATAGATCAGGGCCGGATTGTTTTCCGGAGGGGCTATAATAGAGTCAGTTTAAGCTTTAGACTAATTTTTTGCTCAGGCTTAGGCTTAGGCTTAGGCTTAGGAATAGGCTCATCCATACGCTTAGGCTTAGGCTTCGGCTTTGGCTTAGACTTAGGCTTAGGAATATGCTTATATTACTGTTCCGGCCCTGTTCTATACATGGGCCGTAATGGCTGTATGTCTCACATCTAACTTAAGTATTTACTTAGTAATGGTTAAGTAATTACTAAAAGCGAGTGACTTAACTTAAACTGCACTGAACAAAAACAAAATTTGAACCTGTACCATGACAAGAAATTGTTACATTTATTATATATTAAAGAGGAGCTATGAGTCTACAATATCAGTTAGACTAAGGTTAGTTTGTCAGAACCGCTAGTATGTAATACATCATATTTTGTCGGCGACTTAAAGTATTTACTTAAACTTGACTATATTGTTTAGAAGCGATAAATATTTGGCTTCTCAAACGGTGTCGGGATTACGTTTAGGCTTAGGCTTACGCTTAGATTTTGGCTTAAATGCTCAACTGTTTCAGCTGCAATAATTGGCTGGATGTGAGTATTTTAAGACTTTGTGTTTGTATTTGGTAATATATGTTCATCTATATATAAACAGTATTTTGTATTAAAAGCTGTAAATTAATGGTAATGAATACGTGGGAATGCGAAAGGACAGCAAAGATCGATTTGATACCACATAAACCGGATAGGGAATGTCAGAACTGCACCGTCGGACGACCTCTTTCCTCGAAGTACTGCAAATATATTTGTTTTTTCTCCTTAATTTTTCCGAAACATGGCCACGCCGGGAATTGAACCTTGGACCTCTCGCTCGCGAGTTAAGTACGCTGCACATTACACCACGCGGCCGTTATTACATTTTCTCTAGTACTGTATGTGCACGAGTATGTATGTCTTATATTAAACAAATTATGCGCATACATATGCTACACCACGTATACCAACAGTGGCTCATGTAAAGATCAGGGGTGGAATGTTTTTCTGTGCGACTGCAATAGAGTAACCTTAAGCTTTAGCCTAATTTTTTTTGCTTTGCGTAGGCTTCACTGCAAAAAATGGTCAGTCAAATTGACTGTCTCCGAAAAAGGCGTTTCCTGGCTACAAAAACTGAGTCAAATACGACTCGGCCAGAGTCAAATTCCGCTCACTAAGTGATTCTGGGAATCGAATTTGGCTCTGGCGGAGTCGAATTTTGACTCAGTTTGTGTAGTCAGGAAAAGCCTATTTCGGAGAGAGTCAATTTTACTCGCCATTTTTTGAAGTGTAGGCTAGTCTTAGGCTTAGGAATATGCTTATAATACTGTTCCGCCTTTGTTCTTTACATTGACCCCAACAGGGAAGTTTGTGGCAAACGAGCGTAGCAAGCGAAAAAAGTAATTTAACCTCTAGACTTGAGCAGATTATCGTTAAAGAATGTAAATTCATCAGTTTGTTATTTTTCTGTCAAGTACTTCGATCGGATATATCGTAACAAGTCCCGGTCGCGTGTACGGATCTCATGCCCACAGCCAGCTCAACCTCCCAAAACTGTAAATTTGAGTGTGTTGTTTTTTTACTCAGAATGAGTTGAATCACTCAGTCTGAGTTAGGACTATCAGAACTCAGAATGTTGAGTTGATTCAATTCATTCTGAGTGAATTTATCAACTCACCCAGAGTCAACTCAACTCACAGTGAGAATCAACTCAACTCAGAGTGAGTTAAAGTGTTCTGTTATTAACTCAGGAATAATTAACTTTCCGTCTGAGTTAATTGATTAACTCATTGGAATTTACAGTGAAGTAGGTTGAAACGATTTTAAGAGGAGCGTGCATTTGAAATAAAAAGCTTACTGTGGGAGATAAAACTATTCTAAAACCAGCTGAGCCCTCCCTAGCAATTCTGCGGAAACAAAATTTTTCTGGGGACAGCTTAGATCTCCTGGCTCATTTCCAGCTACGAAATCGACTGACCTGTTTCTGATATGAACCAAATGAAACCGATCACCAGTATTCTGACAGAGCTATTGGCCCATGTAAAGATCAGGGGGCGGAACATTTTTCTGTGGGTCTGTAGTAAAGTAAGCTTAAGCTTTAGACTAATTTTTTGCTTGGCTTAGGCTTAGGCTTTAGGCGTAGGAATTTGGTTATAATACTCTTCCGTCCCTGTTCTTTACATTGGCCGAGCTATTGATGGTTGTGTGTTTGTTTAGCTGGTTCGCAATTACAAAAAGTACGCTGAATAAAGCTTATTTAAAATTTTCGTTCCTAGCAAATGCCGTATATTATGGTTCATTGGGTTTTAATATTTAGGGGCACCTTTGCTTACACTGTAAATTCCAATGAGTTGATTAGTCAATTCAGCAAACAAGTTTGTTTTTTCTGAATTAATATCAGTAAACATTGACTCACTCTGAGTTGAGTTGATTCTCACTCTCAATTGAGTACTATTTCAGAATAAATTTAATCACCTCGAAATTCTGAGTTCTGATGGTCCTAACTCAGAGTGAGCGATTTAACTCATTCTGAGTTAAAATCAACTCACTGAAATTTACAGTGAACTACTCTTTAAAAACTTAAACATAAATTATAGCTTAACTAAACTTGAATATTAGTTTTAGTAAAACTTAAATGGCTAGACGGGCTAACTAAACCAAAATTATTGTAGATTCATTGTTTTATTGCATGAACTTTAATCAGAAGTTTGAATTCTCAACGTACGGCTTTGAAAAATAAAATATCTTTTCAATGTTTAAACACCAATGATTTTCGTTTATGTCAGCGCTGGGTGTAAACCGGTGATAAAAATAACGGAAACGAAAGCAAACGCTGAATTTTGTCGGAAACGGAAATGAATATCCGGTTACACCATGCGTCAGCGTTAGATATTGCAATTGCTATCCACATTCAATGAATTTACGATTCATGAATTGAGTCTTTCGCTTCCGCAGTGAAACCTCCGGCCCATGTACACAACAGGGCCGGAGCAGTAGTATAAACGTATTCCTAAGCCTAAGCCAAAGTAAAAAATTAGTCTAAAGCTTAAACTGACTATATTATAGCCCCATCAGAAAACGATCCGGCCCTGTTCTACACATGGGCAGCGATCGATATCCACATCCTATCAATTTATGGCTCATGAACTTCGTCTTTCGCTTCCGCAGTGTAAACCTCCTGTCGACCTCACACGCCAATCTTTAGCTAATTAATCTTCCGCAGCAGGAGGTGAAAAACTGTTTAATGGTTTTAATTTTTAAGCAAATTTTAAATTTAATTTTTAAGCAAATTTTAAATTTGGATTTCGTTACTAAACGATTGGTCAGCTCAAACTCAACAGGTTCACACTATAAATTCCAATGAGTTAATTAATCAACTCAGACGCAAAGTTAGTTACTTGTGAGTTAACAGCAAACTTTAACTCACTCTTAATAGTTGAGTTAATTCTCACTCTGAGTTGAGTTGAGTCCGAGAAAGTTCATTAATTAAATCAGAATGATTTATATCAATTCAGAATTATGAGTTCTGATTGTCCTAACTCAGATTGAGTGATTCGTTTCTGTCCGAGTTGAAATCAACTCACTGGAATGTACAGTGCAGTCAGGATTTTGAATTCAGACGGGTAACTACACCAGAGCAGATAACAGACGTTACGAGCGAGATCACCGAACAGGGTTGTTGCCCATATAACGATCAGGAGCGGAACGTTTTTCTGCGGGACTGCCATAGAGTAAGCTTAGCTGAAGACCAATTTTTTTGCTTAAACTTACGCATTCCCTTATAGTTGCAATCCTCAACGCAAAATGCAACAAAGCTAATAAGACTGAGCTTATAAGCATCTAGTGAACATGCCAATCAAACAGGTCCAGGGACTGATATTTATTCGGCCTTTCCAGAGGATACCCACCTGTTATTCGGTTACAGACTGTTATTTATTTTTAAACCACGCTCCGCCACCCATCGTTACTGAAATATCCGGTACTGCAATTATCCAATAAGTTACACGTTTGTCTTGCATTAAGAGCTTTGAGCGATAACGCAAGGTTATACTTAGGAATGTACTTTCGAAACTTAAGTACGCCTTAAAGTTTCAAACTCAACTTTTTTGGGGCGCGGAGTTATTAACGCGCTACAATTAGGGATAATTGACATTTATGGACTCTAATTAGGGTTTAAGGACCCTATCCGCTTTCGGATCACTGCTATACATCCTTGTCCAAATCCACCATCGGCGGGCCCTAAAAATTCCAATTTTTCTGTATTCGGCAATATATATATATAATATATATGTATATATATATAATATATATGTATATATATTTGCGGAGTGGTTGTTAACATACATCGGTGTATGTAAACTTGCAATAAAAATTCGCTGAAATACACTGCAGTTAATGCGCTCAAACGCTTTGGTTTTAGAAATTTAAAAGTATATTAATGTGTTTTTGTATATTTATGAAAAAATTTGCCAAGAAGATTTTCTCAAAGATTTGGGGGTCGCTTTCGAAGGGGAACACTGGAAAATAACCGCTTTCGGAGGCTGTAGAATGACCAGTAAATCGTAGGGGATACAACGCTGATTCTCGTTGGCTATGCTCGTTCTCAAAGCTGTTAAATGTGGTTTTACCGATCCTGAAACGAAAATCGCAGCAACGCGTTTTTAGAAACGAGAAAACTAAGAATGGACATCTTTATTTGTTAGTGAAACACTTGTCACGTTCTTATTGATCAATCATAGTTAATTTAAAAAGATTTATTTAGTAACAAAATCCTACCATCTTACGTTATATTTTAATGTCGAAAACGTTTTTGTCTAAAATACAGCGCTGTCCACATGGATCAGTATTGAATTTCCAGTTTATGAACCTGACGTTCACAAAAACCAAAGGCGAAGATCGGATCCTTGCGGAAACGCAAGCCTATACTGTAGTGACCCGATCCTGCTGAAAAACGTTCCACCCCTGATCTTTACATGGACAATGTCTGGTTAGGATGTAGGTTTAGATTTTGTTTTTAAAACCAAATTTCGTGAAATGTCAAAATTCGGGTACTGTAGTGACCCGAATAAGAAGGGGACTGATATTTATTTGGCATCTCCAGGTGCCCCTTTGTTATTCGGTTACGGACTGTTATTTATATTTAGCCCGCCCTCCGCCGCCCTTCGTTACTGATATATATTCGGTACTGCAACTATCCGTTGAATTGAACGTTTTTTGCGTTGCATCGAAAGCTTGAGCGATAATGCAAGGTTATAATTAGGAATTTACTTTCAAACCTTAGGTATCCTTTAAAGTTTCGAACTCAACTGTATTTGGTGCTGGAGTCATTTATGCGCTATAATTAGGGATAATTGACATTTATGGTCTCTAATTAGCGTTTACGGACTCTAGCCGCTTACGGACCCTGATTAGGGATACGCACTCCTATTGATTAGGACTCAAAATGGGGACCCCCTCTTATTACTCCCCCTCTTATTCGGGTCACTACAGTAAGCCTCATTCCAAGCCTAACACCTAAACCTAAGCTTTAAGTATTCAGCTTAGCCTGTCTGATTTTAAGTCAAAGCTTAAACGTGAGAATAAGCCAGCCATAAGCTAAAGTCATCGCCTGAAAATAATGAGTAGCCTAAGCTTAAAAATAAGCCTAAGATGAAACCTAATCCTCAACCTATGCCAAAACCTTTTTGCTGGTCAGGTTAAACTTGAAGAATTTCATGTAAAGTCAGCCTTTTTGAGGCACCCGACCGAGTTTAGAACAAGGTAACTCACGTAGAAAGTGATAAGTTTTACCGAGTACTAAAGCTATTAATATGGCTAATAGTCGAAGCTTATTGGTTAATTGGTCCAAACAATGTCGATTTAAGCCGATGTGGCTCATTTTGATTGGTACATCAATTGTTAAAGTTTCGCTACAGATTAGTATGTAAGTTTGAGACCAGAGGCACATACACTTGCCTATATTTCTGTGGTGGAACGTTTGCCTATGTCTGTTTCTAAGCTTAAGCATTTACTGCGTAAAGGTAAGCCTAAATGCTAAGCCTAAACGCTAACTCCTAAATGTTACTTTTCGGGCCGTAACAGTAGATTAAGCGTATTCCTAAATGTTACTTTTAGGAACGTAACAGTAGATTAAGCGTATTCCTAAGCCTAAGCCTAAGTCCAAGCGTTTCAAAAGCGTATTCTTAAGCCTAAGCATTTACTGCGTAAAGGTAAGCCTAAATGCTAAGCCTAAACGCTAACTCCTAAATGTTACTTTTCGGGCCGTAACAGTAGATTAAGCGTATTCCTAAATGTTACTTTTAGGAACGTAACAGTAGATTAAGCGTATTCCTAAGCCTAAGCCTAAGTCCAAGCGTTTCAAAAGCGTATTCCTAAGCCTAAGCATTTACTGCGTAAAGGTAAGCCTAAATGCTAAGCCTAAATGCTAACTCCTAAATGTTACTTTTCGGGCCGTAACAGTAGATTAAGCGTATTCGTAAATGTTACTTTTAGGGCCGTAACAGTAGATTAAGCGTATTCATAAGCCTAAGCCTAAGTCCAGGCGTTTCAAAAGCGTATTCCTAAGCCTAAGCCTAAGCAAAAATGTAGTCTAAAATGTAAGCCTACTCTTTTACGGACCCACCAGGAACTGGGACGGCCCTAAACGTAACATTGGCCACAATTTGCATACAAAATAATCTGACTTCCGCCACTCCACGAGAGGTATAGTGCCGTTAAAGGCGTAAAGATTGACTGTAAGCTGTAAGCTTGATTTATGACAGTACCGCTAGAAAATATGAGTTCTCTATAAACAGCGTAGGCCGACATTCTGGTTCGGTAGTTTGCTAAATACTCACGTGTTCTACCAAGAACAGATTATGCACCGTTCACAATATAAAATTGGGCCGGACCACAAAATGTGTCGTAGCCCAGGGCAAACAACCACTCATTGCCCTTACCTGAACGAAAAATTTCTGTTGTCCCTATCTCAACGCGTGTCACAGATTGCTCTGTGACACACATTGAGGTATGGTCAACAGAAATTTTCCGCTGACGTATGGTCGACGCACGGCAGTGGGTGCAAAAAACGTGTTAACTCTACTTCAAAGCGTGTCACAAACTAGTTTGCGACACGCACTGAGGTAGAGTCAACGGAAAGTTTTTGTTGACGTAGAGTGAACGAGTGGTTGTTAACCCTGAGCTACGACACATTTTGTGGCCTGGCCGAATTTTATATGGTGAACGGCGAATTAAAGCATAGCGCAGTCTCACTAGCGGATCCATAGGTCGGACAGTAGGGGCGCGTAGACCCCTTTTTCGTCATAAATTTTTTGTGATAAAATCGTAAGGTTCCTTCAGGTTTTCGTCCTCAACCCATTGGGCCATATATAGCAGACCGTAAAAATTCCGGTTCATAACTATCGCCAGCCGGCCGCCTTCGTCAGAAATTTCAGAATACGCCACTGAGCGTAGTTGACGATTTGATATATTAATCAAAAATTATTATTTGATCGGGATAAAATGAAAATTTAGGTCCAGAACAAACCTCCTTACTGAGATTATACTGCAAAAAAATGGTAATTCACATTGACTCTCTCCGAAATAGGCTTATCCGGACTACACAAACTGAGTCAAAATCCGACTCCGCCAGAGCCAAATTCGACTCAATGAATCGTTCAGTTTGAATCACCATTTTTTGCAGTGTATAATAAAAAGGTTTCCCCTGTGTTTTTTCAGTTTTTTGCGCTCCCTCGGAAAAACGAAAAAAACAGGGGAAACCTTTTATTATACACTGCAATAAATGGTGTATTCAAACTGAGCGATTCATTGAGTCGAATTTGGCTCTGGTGGAGTCGAATTTTGACCTCGGAAAAACGAAAAAAGAACCGGAACACAAGAACCGGTTTTTCCTTTCGTTTATTCCGGTGGCCAATCCTGTCCAATCAGCGATGCTGCTGAATTTTAAAATTGTATTTTCAGCCAATTCGAATCACATGAACGTGACGTTGATTTTTTGTTGAATGAATTAGACAAAAATTTGAAATACTACGAACGCAGGCTGCGGCCTCAAGATGAACGAAATTATCCAGGTTAGAATAGAGTGTGGCGAATGTAAAGATCAGGCGCGGAACGTTTTTCTGTGGGACTGCAATAGAGTAAGCTTAAGCTTTAGACTAATTTTTTTGCTTGGCTTAGGGTTAGGATTAGGCTTAGGAATATACTCTTTCTTACGCTTTAGGCTTAGGCTTAGGCTTAGGAATATACTCTTTCTTACGCTTTAGGCTTAGGCTTAGGCTTAGGCTTAAAAATATGCTTATAATACTGTACCGCCTCTGTTCCCCATACTTTGGCCTCGACTGTTTACAGAATTATGGCGTAGAATATTCGATTTGGCGAGTCATAATTACGGCAAAAGACTTTAAAGTATACCTAACTAAAGTCTACGTCTAGAACAGTCACATATATAACTGAGATGCACACCGTTTTTTGTTTGACTGTAACAAAGTTTAAGCTTTAGATTAATTTTTTGTTAGGCTTAAGCTTACGTATAAGCTTATCCTCACGGTACCCTTAAGGCTTAAGCTTAGATGTAGGCTCGTATTTACACTTATACTCAGGCCAATGTAAAGAACAGGGGCGGAACAGTATTATAACCATACAAGCAAGGGTGAAAATTTTCAATGGGGGCTAAACTTTTCCCAGGGGGGACTGAACGCCCCGTGGCCCCGTCTCCCCTTGGCTTTGAGCCCGCTGTGAAATCTATATGCATCCTGTGATTTTTTTGATTATAGCAATTCACGTTTGAACTGCTGCCACAATTTACCATTTTTTTTATTTTTTTCAGGTCGCCGAGATCAATTCTTTGTCAACATAAGCGTCGAAGTGAAATCGATCCGAATGGAAGACAACGTAAGTGAAAATTTAAAAAATCTTTATTCACAGGATTGCGTTCAGCAGTCGACGAAGCATTTTTAAATTTGAATTTTTGAAAAATAACCAAAAATTTCTGTTACAAAACCCAAAATACGGAAACGAAGTGAAATCGATCCGAATGGAAGCCAGCGTAAAGTTAAAATTTAGAAAAAATCTCTTTATTCAAAGGATTGGTTTCAACAGTCGACGAAGCATTTTTAAACTTGAATTTTTGAAAAATAATGAAAAATATTGAACACTGGAGAGCGAGACAGAGTATTTTTAAGAATTTGCATACAAAACCCCAAAATACTGACATATGTTTCACAATATCTTAAAGTTGATTTGATCAAATAATTTTGATCAACTCCGGGAGAGACGGTTGCCTATAACTAGAAACAGAACTAAATTCTCAAATTTCCATACCGCAATCGGTATTCCGGTCGTTTCTGCATTCCGAGGAATTAACTTATTTATGCGAGGCTGAGCGAATTAAACGTTAGAAAAACAAGCTTTGTGTAAGCATTGGCAATAAATTTTATTGACTCCGGCGTTTTTCAAAATAAAATTAGTATTGCAATATAGAACAGGATATTTTCTTGATATCCGGTGCGCAAACGGAATAATAAAATGAAAAATAATACAATTGTTAGTGAAACCTGGGTTAAAGATCAGGGGCGGAATGTTTTTCTGCGGGAATGGATTGATGAAGCTTAAGCGTTGGGGTAATTTTTTGTTTTGGCTTTGAATTAGGAGTAGGTGCTATGAGCTCATTCTTACGCTTGGGCTTAGGAATATGCTTATACTACTGTTCTGCCACTGTCCTATTCACATTGGCTGAAACCCGAAGTCTAACCCATTATATATGCGTTTCTCTTTCTTACGTTTAGGCTTTGGTTTAGGCTTTAGAACACTGTAGTGACGCAAACATGAGAGAGGGGACTGATATTTATTTGGTCTTTCCAGAGGGTAGAAATACGAACTCCTATTGATTGGGACTGCAAATGGGGACCACTCTTATTACACCCCTCTTATTCGGGTCACTACAGTATACTTATATTACTGTTCCGTCCCTGTCCTATACATTGGCCGAAACTGAATTCTATTCACACCCTTTATATATACGTTTTCCAGATTATGCGTGCCGAAATTGTGCTCATTGAAAGTTGGTTCGACAAACGGCTGTTAAACATCAGCTTGCGAGATGATTTCGTTTTACCCCAAGGCGTTCGTGTCTGGACCCCTTCGTTTGATTTATCTCCGGGCGACCGGAAGTCCCCTCCGGTACCTGGCGACAGAGCGGCGGATGCGGATGCGGATACTGACCAGCTAAGTCGATGTTATCAGCAAGAAATTGTGATCACACAAAAGTCGAAGTTGATCTCACGTTGCAAGTATTTATTCTAAATTGGACGGCTGATACCTGTTGGGATTCGCCGGCACAGCAGGGGTGTATATAAGAGGGGATATGAGGATCGGTGGTATCAGTGGCGGATCTATCTGGCATTTAGCTCGACCGGCCCCCGTATTTAAATTTGCACATTGCAAACCTTAATATCACTTAGTCAATGGGTCACAGGTAAAAGGTTTGGACCGTCTGGTGCATATTTCATTTCGTTGTAATCCGAATAGCGTTCCACGCCCCAGTAATCCGTAAAATTATGCAATACTTACGTTTTCACTATATCAAATCCGCACAGTCGGATCCAAAAATTTTTGACGGGAGAGGGCGCGCTGGCAACTGGTATGAAACGCAAAAATTGAGAAGGTAGGGACCTTATCATTTTATATCCAAAAGATTTTTTGAGGGCGAAAAATTGTAAGGTAGCGACCTTACCATTTTATCACAAAAAATTCTGCGGGAAAAAATGTGTTTTTTGCAAAAAAATTTTCTGAGGAGAAAAATTGTAAGGTAGCGACCTTACCATTTTAACACAAAAAACTTCTGACGGGGAGGGCGTATGTCGCTCCCATCCCGTCCCGACTCTGGATCCGCTAGTGCAGATCCGTCGGTAAATATAATAACGGTCCCCGGCCCAAACCACAGTCCACGCTAATTCAATAAACCCTAAGCTGTCTTGTGGCGGTAGGCGATTGAGACTTATACCTCTCCTGATAAATCCAAACTAGAGACCTCTGTGTAACTTCAAAAGAAATTCCCGCTATTCACACAAAACTTCCGACTCTTTACTCCCACCCCCCCCCCGCCCCTCAAAAAAATCCATCCCACGTCCAGCTTATATCCTTCCGAACTCATTCCTCAAATGCCTGCAACAGTCCCATGAGCACAACGAAACTTTACTGACAATCCTGCTTAAACCATACGAAACGAACCGCACAACATTAACATTTCAAAGTTTCGATTCCGACTCGAGCCCGTAGCCACCGGGGGGACAGGATGGCTCAGCCTCCCCGTGGAAATATTTTGGTTTCCCCTAGAGCATTTTCAACCTTGTTGTATAAGTCATTGGAAACCATTGAATGCCCCTCCTGAAAAATTATTACCTTCCCCTAGCAAGGTTAGCTGGCAACTGGCCTGTTCCGACTGATTGTGCAATCAGAATTGTAATCGCAATCGGAACTCGTTTTGAATCATTCTTGAATAATATTTTTGAAATGTCACTAGACTGGGGAATGCTTATCGCTGCAATATATAACGGAATTCAACGCCAGGACCAAAATTCCATTTCGCATGAGAAGTTTCATTCTCCGGTTAGCGCCGTGATTATAGGTCGGGAAATAGGGGGCCAAGGTTGGGCCAAGCCCTCCTGACCAAACACTGTAAAATCCAGTGAGTTCATTTTAACTCAGAATGAGTTGAATGCACTCGGAAGCGTGAGCTCTGAGAATTATGTCTTTGATATTTCAGAATTCTGAATTGAATTAACTCATTCTGAGTTAATTACTCAACTCAGTCGCAATTAACTAAGCTCAGTGTCAGTTAATATTTAGCGCTATTAACTCAGAAACAACCAAAAATAACTAATTCTTTGTATGAGTTGATTAATCAACTCGCAGGAATTTACAGGAAAGGGGACCCTTAAGACAAGTGACCCACTCATTTGAGCCCCACCGTAATGAGATCAAACAAAACCTGCCACCGGCTTGAAATATGTACGGTTTTTTCGCTGGTTTCGCTCGCGAGTCCAGTTCAGTGTTCGACCGCAGTTCCGGCCTTTGTTGTTCATGCGTCCATTGCTGACTGTTGCTTGTGATGTAAAACGTGCCTCCGTTCCGGGGGTTCCGGGGTCATGAAGGTCGCAGGTCACGGATTCTGAGCCGCTTCGGATCCTGGAGCGTCCTCATACGTCACCACAATATATTGATGTTATACATGTGGCTTTAGATGCATTTATAATTTATTATCCATCCAATCCTAAGCCTAAGCCTAAGTAAATATGTTACGAAAAAGTTGCGAACGATGAACTTTGATATTTAATAATTTTTACATTTCATTCGTCCTATCGGCGTATGTAAAGATCAGGGGTGGAACGTTTTTCTGTGAGACTGCAATAGAATAAGCTTAAGGTTTAGACTAACTTTTTTTGCTTATACTCAGGCCTAGGTATAAGTGCGTAGGAATATGTCCGTTGTACTTATGAGCACAGTGTTAGATCCTCAACTGCTGCAATACGCGTGTTTGAAAACCTATTACTAATTGGCGATATGAGCTACATTTCGTAATATAAACCTAAGCCTAAACTATTTAGCAAACCAACCATGGATTTCGACTGACGGCCCATGTATAGAACAAGGCCGGAACAGTAGTATAAGCATATTCCTAAATCCTAAGCCTAAGCCTAAGCCTAAGCCTAAGCCTAAGCCTAAGCCTAAGCCTAAGCCTAAGCCTAAGCCTAAGCCAAGCCTAAGCCTAAGCCTAAGCCTAAAAGCCTAAGCCAAAAAATTAGTCTAAAGCTTAAACTGACTCTATTGATAGCCCCTCCGGAAAACGATCCGGCCCAGTTCTATACATGGGCTTGACTGACCAGAGCCTAATCTTAAGAAAAGGTGGCTTTCAGGTTGTCGTGTATATTTCAGTGCGATAGTGGCAATGAGATGTGACGAAGAACCAGGAAAATATCCGTTTGCGAAAGTGTTTTGCAATATTTCGTTAGGCAACAGTGAGTTGACTATTTATTACATTACATTACAGGGCCAAGTATAAAGGTAAAAAATATCATAATAAAATAGGCCAATGTTACTTTAAGCGGCGCAACTGCAGATTAAGCGTATGCCTAAGCCTAAGCCTAAGCCTAAGCTTGCCATAATGAATTCCTGAGCGTAAGCTTGATTTCGGCTTAGTAACGTTCGTTAGGCTTACACCTTGGACTAAAAACTGGCTTAAGTTTTATGTAAACTAAATATTTGATGTTTGGCTATTGTTCTTTTACATTTAAGCTTAGGTTTAGACTGAAATTAGAATGCTATATTAACTTTTTGCCAAGGGTTAAATTATATCCACGTCTTTGTGTTTAGGCTTAGGCTTAGGCTTAGGCTAAGATCAACTTTAGTGTCAATGTTTTCAGAGATTCGATCCGGCGAAAGTGAACTGTATCGATGCCACGATTGCTTTCAAATACACGACAACGCTCTTCATGATGAGCTGTTCTATTACGAATGGACAGTTTTGACCAAAAGACACGAAACTGATCTCGGTAACAGGGGGGGGGGGGGCTTAGAGACAAACGCTCCCCTCCGACAGACATCGGCTCCACTCCTGCAGGAAAATATGTTCGGAAAATTACCAGTGACGTATTCAGGATGTGATCTCAGGAGGGCATATAGCCTCGTTGGCGCATGTATAGAACACGGCCGGATCGTTTTCCGGAGGGGCTATAAATGGAGTCAGTTTATGCTTTAGACTAATTTTTTTGCTTAGGCTTAGGCGTAGGCTTAGGCTTAGGAATACGCTCATTCGTACGCTTAGGCTTAGGCTTAGGAATAGGCTCATCCATACGCTTATAGGCTTTGGCTTAGGCTTAGGCTTAGGATTAGGCTCATGCATACGCTTAGGCTTCGGCTTAGGAATAGGCTCATCCATACGCGTAGGCTTAGGCTTAGGTTTTTAGGCTTAGGATTAGGCTCATCCATACGCTTAGGCTTAGGCTTAGGAATAGGCTCGTCCATACGCTTAGGCTTAGGCTTAGGCTTAGGCTTAGGATTAGGCTCATCCATACGCTTAGGCTTAGGCTTAGAAATAGGCTCATCCATACGCTTAGGCTTAGGCTTAGGAGTACGGGGGGGTATTGAAAGCGAGCGTAGCGAGCGATAATAAATATTTTGGACATTTAAGAACAAAGGGGCATTCTAAACCTTGTTGAAGAAGTCGTTTTCTTATTTCTTAAGATTTTAATTAGGTTTGTGCTGTTTCTTTAGTTTGCGCGTTTAGTGGTCTGCTGATAGCTGGATGATTGCTGAAATTCACAAGAATATATGTCGTAGCCCAAGCCGTAATTCGGCACAATTTCGAATTCAGCTAGTCCACGGCGTAATTGTTTCCCTGCTACAAGTGTAGGTCTAGTGATTGGTTACTATCTTAATGCCATACTCGAATACGATTAGCTGAGGCACATTCTCTTACTAAATGGCTATTGCTACCTGTTGGCTACCAGTTTGTTTTAATATCAGTCAAAGTGGAAACAAGCCGGATTACGAGAATCAAGCAGCCAATCAAAATACGCGCAGTTTTATCAAACATTATTCTGCCTTGTGCTGGTCCAAGTCATAATTGCGATTTAGACTAGCCAATTTCGGAATTGTACTGAATTACGACTTGGGCTGCCACATATATTCCGTTAACATTTTACTACATCAAACAATGGCGTAACTACACCGAAAAAATTGGTGAGTCAAATTGACTCTCCGAAATGACTACACAATCTGAGTCAAAATTCGACTCCGCCAGAGTCAAATTGAGTCGAAGTTGACTCAGAAGGAGACGTATTTTGACTCAGTTTGTGTATTCAGGAAAAGACTATTTCGGAGAGAGTCAATTTGACTCACCATTTTTTGCAGTGTATGGGGGTTCAGGGACAGAGCCCCCATCGTTTGAGATTTTCACCCACAGGACATTATAATCACTTTTTTCAGTTAATAACGCCAGAAATCTTCTTCGGAATTTTGGCCAATGCAAAGAACAGGGACGGAACAGTATTGTATAAGGATATTCCTAAGCCTAAGCCTAGGCCTAAGACTAAGCGTAAAAATGAGCGTATTCCTAAGCCTAAGCCAAAGCAAAAAATTAGTCTAAACCTTAAGCTTTACTCTATTGCAGTCCCACAGAAAACCGTTCCGCCCCTGTTCTTTACATGGGTCAAAATTTTGTACAACTTAACCTCTGTTTCCACAATCTTCGCTACGTCCACGCCACCGATAATGATTTTATTTGTTTTTTAAAGATACTAACTGAGAAGTTTTCCATTAAAGCATTTCACTTTCAGACTATTCAACTGCCAAAATATTCGACGTTGAAGAAAAAGATCCGAAACAGAACACATTTCGTACTGTTTATTCGTCACGAGAATCAGAACGAGGTACATCAGCCAGTATCACCAGAATTAGTTTAATGATTTCAATTAGTATAATTGTTTAACCCGCCCCCTCCCCAAAATAAATAATTTAACCCCCCCCCATATCCTACTCCGTTCCGGGAAGTTAATTACATGCCAAATTTGATATATCACCTAATGAGATGCGGGCCCTAACGAAACTACACGTTCGAAAGATATCCAGATGTTAACCCTTTTTCACATGAATATTTTCTGTTTCGTACAAAATCGAATTTTACCCCAGAATTCGAATCGCACCGGTGGAAGTGTCTACCGTCGCCACTCAGCTATAACAGCTGCTAAATTCTAGGTCCTACAGGTTTGGAACCAGCGTATAGTGAAGTTAAAAGTTCAGCACATTGGTCGCGTTTGATTTGCTCTGTTTCAGTACAAGTATTACAGGATACGGTCAACGGGTAGTACGGCCCTCACGGCTTGTGAAGATTTTCTACTGCGCATGTCAATTGTTAAACAGTTCACATGTATTAATTCACAAATACAGTTTCCGCTAAAGTTGCTCAAAGTATATAAGCGTAAGAATGAGCATATTCCTAAACCTAAGCCTAAGACTTAGCTTAAGCCAAGCAAAAAAATTAGTCTAAAGCTTATGCTTACTCTATTGCAATCCCACAGAAAAACGTTCCGCCCCTGATCTTTACATGGACCGAAGCGTTTATATTTTCAGATGTTGTTCTGTCAATACTTTTGAAACTCAAAGCCAGTCGGCATAACTTTAGTGTATTCGTGTACACGATGTACCTGCCGTCTGCGTTTTTGGTCTTTTTGGCGTGGTTTTCTGGTTTCGCTGGTTCGAATTCGAATCCACTTCGAATGTTGACTCTGGTCGGTTGTTCAGGAATGATTTTACTCCTGGTTAGTTTTTGTATTGGCATCGGCTAAATCTGGCATTTTTTTCACCGCGAAAGATTGCAGTGTTTTTGGTGCCTAAGCCTAAATCTAAGCGTAAGGATGAGCCTATTCCTAAGCCTAAGCCTAAGCCTAAGCCTAAAGATGAGCCTATTCCTAAGCCTAAGCCTAAGCCTAAGCCTAAGCAAAAAATTTAGTTTAAAGCTTAAACTGAATCTATTACAGCCCTCCGGAAAACGATCCAGCCGTGTTCTACTATACATGGGCTATTTTTTCCACTAATAAACGCACGTATTTTTGTTAGTGAAAGGTCCAACGAAAAATCTCATAGTTGATTCATATAAATCCCGAATTTCAGGATGTAAGCGAAAGTTGCATGTAAAAACGGTTATTCGTAACAAAACTTTCTTCGGCCAATGCTACTTTAAGGGGCGTAACAGTAGACTAAGCGTATTGCTAAGCCTAAGCCTAAGCCTAAGCGTTGCAAAAATGCATTCCTAAGCCTAAGCCTAAACCTAAGCGTTGCAAAAATGTGTTGCTAAGCCTAAGCATAAACCTAAGCGTTGCAAAAATGAATTCCTAAGCCTAAGCATATACCTAAGCGTTGCAAAAAAAAATTCCTAAGCCTTTAGCCTAAGCCTAAGCAAAAAAATGTAATCTAGAATCTAAAACCTACTATTTTATGGAAAAACCAGAAACCTGGACGCCCCTTAAAGTAACATGGGCTCTTTCTTCTATAAATCCACGCCCAACTAAACGATATCCTGAAACCGATTTTGTTAGTAAAAATTCCTCCGTTTCAGTGGTCAAATGGAAAATCGGACGACACAGACCTGTTCAATCGCTGGGATCTATGGTGCCTGGTGTGTTTCGTGCTTACAATGATCGCAACTGCCGAAGAAATATTCAGAGACGCGTGCCGGCCTACGGCAGGACCCAGAGGGGTCCATGGGCATCTGGCCGATGTAAGCTTTTTAAGCATTAATGTCGTACCCTGTAATACCTGTACTGAAATAGAGCAAATCAAACGCGACCAATGTGCTGAATTTTTAACCTCAACGATGCGCTGGTTCGAAAGTTACAAGACCTATCATTAATTGGTGATAGATGCTACACACATTTCAGAATACGGGCTCTAAACTTAACGCTGGAATGTGAAAAATCTTGGCTAATAATTTCAGGAAGATTTAATTTCTATTCTAAATTAAAATCGCCTACTTTTAGAGACTGCTTTCGTTTCAACTCACTGTATCCATTTCCGATATTTTACTATTCGTTTAACACACCCCAGATTTCAGGCAGAAGCAGCTGAACTACTGCGACCTGTGGGTGGAGGTAGCGGTAGTGCCAATGGTGCCGGTGTACCTCAACCTGGTGGCGGCACAACATCAAAACGAGCGTCGTCCAATCGTCGAATGGTTCACACGTCTTTGAAGCGTCCGACACTTAAAGATGTTGTCCAGCGTAATTTTGGAACACATTTTTGTTTCATGATTGCGTATCTGATTGGATTTATTGTGTTTTGTATTTGGTACTGGGCAACTATATGACTATATCGCGGGATTAAATGTTTAATGTAAACGTCATGGCGTCTGGCTGGCCATAGAATATTGGATTCATGTATATAGAACAGGGCTGGAACAGTAGTATAAGTATATTCTCAAAGCTATAAGCCTAAGGGCCCATGTATAGAACAGGGCCGGAACAGTAGTAGGGTTGCGCTATTCTTTACGTCGGGTGCCGTCCGTCACCGTCCGGTACCGTTTGTGAACATACGTTACCGCACGTGAGTTATTTGCGTACGATACCACACGGTGACGAACGGTGCCACACAGGGGCCGGCGCACATCAAAAGGTATAGCGCAACCGAAGTGTATTCTTAAGCCTATAAGCCTCACGGCCGATGTATAGAACAGCGCCGGCACGCTTTCCTGTGTGGCTGTAATGGAGCCAGCTTAAGCTTTAAACAAACTTTTTTGCTTTGGCTTAGGCTTAGAAATAGGCTCATCTTTACGCTTAGGCTTACGCTTAGGCTTAGGCTTAGGAATATGCTTATATTACTGTTCGGGCCCTGTTCTATACATGGGCCAAAAATTGTCCTGACTGGGAGTCCGAGAAGGCAAGGATAACGGCGCGATGTAAATTGATGCTGTAAATTTGGACAAGCGTTGGTACCGATTTTATATTTGGATCGAATTTAACAGGTTCGTCGCAGTTGGGCGATAGAAACGTACCGTAGTAACCCAAATAAGAGGGGGACTGATATTTATTTGGCCTCTCGAGAGGGTACCCCCAGTTATTCGGTTACGGACGGTTATTTATTTTTAACCCACGCTCCGTCGCCCAACGTTACTGATATATCCGGTATTGCAACTATCCGTTGAATTAAACGTTTATTTGTCTTGTGTGTAAATAGCTTGAGCGATAATGCAAGGTTATACTTAGGAATGCACTTTCAAAACCTAAGGGCGTTTTAAAGTTGCGAACTCAACTTTATTTGGTCCTGGAGTTATTTTGCGCTACAATTAGGGATAATTGACATTTTATGGAATATCGTCCACTCGACAATTTGCCGACCGTCGTTATCCTTAGGCTTTGGGTTACGATTCCGCTAAGAATTATGCTTAGGCTAATGACACTGTCGGGATACAAGTTGTCGAGTGACGAATTGTCATAGATTCATCAGCATTACTGCAAGCAATGTCAAATTTCCTTAAACGCCCTATAGTACTGTAGTGACCGAATAAGGGGGGGAAATAATGACATCGGAGGGAACCGAAAATCAAACACCCGCCAGCATTCGTTATTGATATCTATCTGGTATATACTGCAATTTATCCCTTGAATTAAACATTTATTTGTCTTGTGTCAATAACTTGAGCGATAATGCAAGGTTACACTTAGGAATGTACTTTCAAACTTAAGCATACTTTAAAGTTTTGACTCAAATAATTTGGTCCTGGAGTCATTCATGCGCTACAATTAGGGGTAATTGACATTTATGGATTCCAATTATGGTTTAGGGCCTCTATCCGCTTACGGGCTCCTATTAGGGGTACGGACTCCTATTGATTGGGACTCAAAATAGGGACCTCCCATCTTTATTTTCCCCCTCTACTTCAGGTCATTACAGTAAACATTACAAATTCAGACGCTGGGTGGGGCACGTTTCCAGTTTCGCCATTCACGGGCACGTCAGCACCATCGTCTCGCGGAGAGACGCTTGCAGCAAATACACCCCTTGTCTCAACCACTCCGGCACCCGTGTCCGGGCCTGTGGCCAAAGGAACGCTAAGCAGACGCAGCACCCCTGAAAAAATTTTGCCCCTCCCAAAAGTTTCCAAAATTGCCTGCTAATCATTCACAAACCCTTGTATGCCCGTCCTAAAAATTTTTTTTCCAGCCTCCCCTATCAAATTGAGCTGGCAACGCCCCAGCTACACCCCCCTTCCGCTGTCTAAATCATCCGATCTTCTGAGCATTTTGACAACCTTAGTGTATTGATAAAATGAATGGCTTTGTTTACTAAATTACGATGTGTAGATACACGAGGTGGATCCAAAAATTTCTGACGGAGGGGTAGGCCCGTAGCCAGTTCACCTTGCTTGAGGGGGCTAAAAAATTTTCAGCCGGGGCATTTAAAGGTTTTCAATGACTTACAAGCAAGATTAAAATTCTTCTAGGGGGGCAAAGTTCTTCCAGGGGCGGCTGAGCCCCCACAGCCCCCCGTGGCTACAGGCTCGCGGCGAGGGGGACGCGCTGGCAAATGTTATGAAACGCAAAAATTGTAAGGTAGGGAGGGAACTTACCATTTTATTACGAAAGATTCTGAGGGAAAATTGTATTTTTTAATACAAAAAACTTTTTTGAGGGGGGAAATTGTAAGGTAGCGACCTTATCATTTTATTACCAAAACATCTGACGGGGGGCGTTATGCCGACCCCCAATCCCCTCTGCATCCGCTAGTACAGCCCCTGTAAAATTAAGGCCCAAAAAGTATACAAATAAGTGTATATATGTTTACTGAAATATATCATGTCGTATCCCAAGCACATTGAAAAATTGTATTTATTACAAAAAAAATTTCTAAGGGGAAAAATTGTAAGGTATGAATCTTATCATTTTACTACAAAAAAGTTCTGACGAGGGGGACGTACGGCCTTCCCGCACCCCTCTTTTCCGCTGGTGTGTAGATACGATATTTAATGTTATACGTTCATTGCCTACGCCTGTAGTATATATTCTGTATATATTTTATGTCGGCATTTATTTCTGAAGTACACTTTACTATACTGTTTAGTGTCGCATACGTTGTGTTTATTTATATCCGTTTAGCTCCGGATCAGAGACGGATCCACAAACTTGTATAAACTAGCGAATCCAAACAGGGGCCCATGTAAAGATCAGGGGGGAACGTTTTTCTGTGGGACTGCAATAGAGTAAGCTTAAGCATTGGACCCTATTTTTTGCTTGGCTTAGGCTTAGGTTTAGGCTTAGCAAATATGCTCATTCTTACGACGTTTTGGGTTAGGCTTTAGGCTTAGGAATATGCTTATAATACTATTCCGCCCGGGGGTGGCATACGCCCACCCCCGTCAGATATTTTTTGTGATAAATTGATGAGGTCCCTTCTACCTTTTTTTGTAGAAAATACAATTTTTGTCTCAGAATCGTTTTTTGATACAATGACAATGTCTCTACTTTACAATTTTTGCGTTTCATAACATTTGCCGTATGTTTTGACACTGTTTCGATATTTTTGTTCCAACAACTTTTATGAAACTAAATCCCACCGGTTTTCAGTTAATCACAATGTATAATTTTCAGAGTGGCGGAGTATATACCAGGGGTGACGCGGTAGGTAAAGGCTGTTAGATTTTAAGAAATTTAATATGACGTAATTACCCACACGAAATGACATCATTAATATGCTCAGTGATTTTCAGACCCCTATATTTTTGACAAATATAATGTTTTTACAACTGTTCACATTGTCAGCCTAGGTAGTAGTAGGTACGGTAGAAAACTTCAGACCTTTTGTACTAAGCAGCTGGAAAGAGCGAGTCATGGGTGGGTTTTGAACTGGCCACCTACAGATCCTTAGGCAACCGCTCCACCACTGTTCGATCCGCGGTCTGTCGGCCTTCTTTTACAGCTGCTTAATTCAATAGGGTCCCGGTGTCATGAAAAATTCGCCGGCCATAAAAATTCCCCCCCCCCCGGACAAATTTAAATTTTTCCGGGGTGAGGCAAATTTTTACGGGGGGGGGCAAATTTTCATGAAGGGGGACACTTTTTCATAGACTGTTTCAATAAAAAAGTGTCCTGGCGGGCAAATGTTCATATGAAAATTTGTCCGGGGGGGGGGGCAAATTTTCATATGAAAATTTGTCCTGGGAGGGGCAAATTTTTATGGGGGGGTGCAAATTTTCACGAAGGGGGACACTTTTTCATAGAGTGTTTCAATAAATAAGTGTCCTGGCGGGCAAATGTTCATATGAAAATTTGTCCGGGGGGGGGGCAAATTTTCATATGAAAATTTGTCCTGGGAGGGGGCAAATTTTTATGGGGGGGTGGCAAATTTTTTCATAACACTGGTTCCTACTTAGACTGACAATATTCGTCAACCCAGGTCTGACTTAAATGACGTCACCTTTTAGTCGAGTTCCCAGGATTGCCAATTCAGTAAAGGTATTAATCTTTGACCAATTCGCTAGCGAAACGAACGAAACATTTGAGGCAATTTTAAAATTATGCCCCCCAATGAAACATTTATGCTTTGGGTCGGTTCGAAAATGTAATTCATTAGATCGTCCAGAGTGCCGGTTACCCCCGTGTAAAAATCTTCGTGAGTGAAACGTAAGTTCGTATTCTCAAATGTGTGTAGCACCTATTATCAGCTGGTGATAGGCTTTGTAACGTTCGAACCAGGGAATAGTGAGGTTTGAAATTCAGCACATTTATTGTTTTCGATTTTCCCTGCTACTGTTCAACTTTTGAGATCTGTAATTGCACCAGTTCGTTAGTTTGAAAACCTATTACTAACTGGTAATAGGCGCTATATGCATTTGAGAATATGGGCCTTAGACGTATAATTTCAGTATTGCTGACGAGCAGACTAGACGCGCCTTTGCTGCGCGTTTGGGGCCAATGTATAAGACAGGCTGTAACAGTAGTATATGCTTATCTTTAAGCCTAAGCGTAATCATAAGAGTAAGCTTAAACCGACGCCTAAGTCTATGCAAAAATGTATCGAAAGCTTAACCCCTTCTCACATTGAGTTGCCTGTAGGCAACTATGCGCAGTGTATACACGTTAAATAGTATATATCGCACCGTGTTTAACAATAGCAACACGTATACATAGTACTAAATCACCACAAGACGTGAGAGCCCCCTCGGGCTCGAGCGTCAAGCTCCTATAGTTGAGTGGTGATGGTATACGCCTCCCACTCCAGTCATCGGAGTTCGAATCCTAGCATAAAACTAGGTCTCAGGGGAAATAGAAAATATTCATGTGAGAAAGGGTTAAGTTTACTCTGTAGCAGTCGTGCAGAAAAACGTTCTGCGTTTGATGTTTACATGGGCATCGCCTGGCCAGGTGTTAGGCTCAGGTTAACAATTTAAAACAAATTTCGAGAAATATTAAAATTCGGGTACTGTAGTGACCCGAATAAGAGGGCGGCAGATATTTTTTGGCCTCTCGAGAGGGAACCCCCTGTTATTCGGTTACGAACTTTATTTTCAACCCGCCCTCCGTCACCCTTCTGTTCTGATATATCCGGTATTGCACGTATCCGTTGAATTAAACGTTTGTTTGAAACGCTTGAGCGATACGCAAGGTTATACTTTAGAATGTTAATTTCAAAACTAAAGTACGCTTTAAAGTTTCAAACTCAACTTTATTTGGTCCTGGAGTCATTTATGCGCTACAATTTGGGATAATTGACATTTATAGACTCTAATTAGGATTTAGGGACTCTATCCGTTTACGGACTCCTTATTAGCGATACGGTCTCTTACTAGAAATTATGAAGAATCTAAAGGCCACCGAAGATCACTTTTTGGGTTTTGATTTTAGTACACAACAGGTACGTAATTGTATGTTTGCCGTAAGGGTTGCGCTATGCTTTTGATGACGTCCGGCGCCGTCCGTCACCTTACAGGTATCAGCCCATGTAAAGATCAGGGGCGGAACGTTTTTCTATGAAACTGCAATAGAGTAAGCTTACGCTTTAGACTAATTTTTTCCTTGGCTTAGGCTTGGCTTAGGAATATGCTCATTCTTACAGGCTTAAGATTAGGCTTAGGCTAAGAAATATGCTTTTAATACTGTTCCGCTCCTGTTCTTTACACTGGCCCAGGTATCGTACGTGAATTACTTACTTACCGGTAACGTACGGCGCCGGACGGCGCCGTACGACAAGTATACCGTCACCCTAAGATGCTCGGGTTCACGAGTCATATGCTCAACTCTGTGTAGTACCTATCATCAGTTTAGTAACAGATTTTTGGTTATTTCCTTACATACTTTCCGTCGTATTCAAGGATAAAGCTTAGGCTTAAACTAAGGTTTAGGTAAAGGCTTACATTTAGACGAGCGTCATGCTAAGCCTAAGCTATAAATATGGAGTGAAAGTGTACAAGAGCCAGGTCTTCGTACAAGCGAACTGCTGTGACCACGGACCTCAAATTCGGGTTGCAAGTAGAGCCGACCAAGGTTAAAATATCGCTTGAATTTCGATGCTTACAATTGGCCACCAGAATCTAAGCGCACATTCTCAAATGAATATAGCACCTGCTGGATACGATCTCCAGTGATGATTCGAATGGTTAACTTTCCGCTTCGCGGTCGAACACTCTACCACTGGACCACGCTGCTTAATAAACAGCTGCGATTAACGTCTGAGTACTACTGGTTATATCTTAACCGAGATTGCAGTTGGTGAACAATCGTCATGCATTTTATTTGGATAAATATTTCGGAATTACAATCAGATTGCGAATAAAATTAGTAATACCAAAAGTGGATGATGTATACTAACAAGAGTATGCAACTGGGCACATTCTTTGTAGAAAACAATGTACTTGGCACACGTTGCGTTTTTGGCCAACCCCCCCTCATTTTGGGGGGGGGTCAATTTTACGTTTATTTTACACGTGTATCCGCCAGCCAACGCCGAAAATATAATCGGACCACATTTTAGTATATACAATAGCACATGAATTTCACATCGATGGAGATTTTGACCCCCCCCCCCCAAATACAGGGGGGTAAGCCAAAAGTGCAACGCGCGCTGGGTACATATTTTTCTACATAGAATGTACCCAGTTGCATACTCTTGTTAAAGGGTATCATGCGCTCTTGGTAATACCAAAAGTGGATGATGTATACTAACAAGAGTATGCAACTGGGTACATTCTTTGTAGAAAAGAATGTACCTGGCACACGTTGCGTTTTTGCCGACCCCTCTTTATTTAGAGGGGGTACAACTTATCAGTACCATGACACATTATGTATTCGGCAACAAATTGTTCCACTTATAATTTAATTTAGGGTTATTGCATGTGAAAATGACCCTTCTCTAAAGAAGGGGGGTCGGACAAAAATGCAACGCCCGATGGTACATTTTGTACCATGCGGACCCCAAAGAGTGGCACACTCTGGTCCGCTTTACTTAGAATTGAGGTCGCTATTCCATGCAATACCTCTCAGTTAAACTACAAGCGGAGTATTTTTGATGCCGCACGCATGCAGTGCCATTGTTTGCAGACGCTCTGGCCCCGTTAAAAAGGGGTCAAAGCCAACAGCGCAAAGCAGCCGGGTACATTTTTTTCTGCACAGTATGTACTCAGTTGCAGACGCTTGTTGAAGTATGCATCATCCACTCTTGGTAATACTTCGATAGCAGTGGCGGATCCAGGATTTCAAAATGGGGGGCCCAAAATTTCACAAGTAATAAACTAATTTTTTCACCCACACACAAACCACGAACTATTGCCATAAAACTGCTATATAATTTTTGTCGAGATGCTGTTGGGGGGGCACGGCCGGGTTGCCCCCCCCATGGATCCACCATTGTTCGATAACTAAATTGATGTTGTATAATCAGTCTTATAAAGCATCATAGTTTGTTTTAATTTAACCAGGAAAAATTTAGGTCTGTCGACCCATAAACAACCTGCTTGAAGTTGGTGATTAAGTTCAAAATGGTTTCGACCACCCCTGGCCGAAGCTTTACGGGAAAGAACTGCGACGGCAAAAATCCGTGCTCAGCTACGCCACGGTACTCACACTCCCTCATCGTTGTATTAAAGCCATTTCCAGCTTTGACTTCGGCCAAAAATTTTAGAAGGGTGGCTGCTTCCGAGAATGCCTCAACGCACTTGATTTCCGTTTTATCAGGTCGCACGCTGTAAATTTCGTACGGTTAATGAATTCTACTACGGATACTATGGCCAGTGTAAAGAACAGGGGCGGAACAGTATTACAAGCGCGTATACCTAAGCCTAAGCGTAATAATGAGCAAATTTCTAAACCTAAGCCTAAGCGTAATAATGAGCAAATTTCTAAACCTAAGCCTAAGCGTAATAATGAGCAAATTTCTAAACCTAAGCCTAAGCGTAATAATGAGCAAATTTCTAAACCTAAGCCTAAGCGTAATAATGAGCAAATTTCTAAACCTAAGCCTAAGCCTAAGCGTAATAATGAGCAAATTTCTAAACCTAAGCCTAAGCCTAAACATAAGAATGACCGTATTCCTAAACCTAAGCCCAAGCCAAGCAAAAAAAATAGTCTAAAGCGTAAGCTTACTCTATTGCAGTCGCACAGAAAAACGTTCCGCCCCTGATCTTTACATCGGCCAATACTATCATAGCATTAATCTTGTTTACAAAATTTGGACCACCCGACTTTCGAATTCACGAATCAGACGCGCTGGGCTCTTTCCACCCACTCATTATTATTGGTGGTTTCAGGTAAAGGCTGTTATCGTAGAGGCGTCACTGAATAATGTTCTCCATGTCTTTTCGGTTAACTTTGACTCTGATTTGCCAGAATTCAAGTAAGATTGTTTATATTGAGTCGGGCAATTGTTGCTGCTGCAACTTACAATTGGATGAGCTTTCAACAGATTGTGCGGTCTCCCTAGCTGGTTCAGCTGGCCACGGGTCGGAATTAGTGATAAATGTGGCCATATAGAACAGTGCTGTAACAGTAGTATAAACAAATCCAAAGCCTAAACATGAGTCTAATCCTAATTCGAAGCCTTGATCTTTGCAGGGGACATTTCTTGAAGGGAAGATAAAAAATAGAGATTTATAGTCGTGTAGTAAACCCTCCCAAAATGAAATATTAGCTATGACATTAATATTAACTTTTATATTAAAATCCAAATTCAATCTAAATCGGAAGTACTAAATTTTAATTCAAATCTTCCGAAAGGCCTGCACTGCACAAAATGGTGAGTCAAATTGAGTTTCTCCGAAATAGGCTCAACGGGACTGCACAAACTGAGTCAAAATCCGACTCCGCCAGAATCAAACTCGCGACTGAGTGACGCGAACTTGACTGTGGTGGAGTCGAATTTGGCTCAGTTTGTGTAGTCCCGTAGAGCCTATTTCGAAGAGATTCAATTTGACTAACCATTTTTTGGAGTGTGCGCAACTCGCTCCCCACAATGTTTTTGACTTTACCACCGGGCATCGCCTATCGCGAGCTTTTGAATATGGTTTTATGATTTCAGAACTCAAAATGGGGTCCACGCATCGCCATGTGGTACCGTAGTCACGGCTCCAACCCTGATGTGGATAAAAGCTTACGATATCCTTTTAAGTCGAATGAAAGACGGCGGTGTCGCTTTTGACAAAATTCGGGCTGTATCCGGTGCGGGTCAGGTATGTCGGTTCCGGCGTTGTTTCACACTGGTTTATTTAAAGACTAACTATAATGGGATATGATCCTAAGTTAGCAGATAATTTTGGTTCCAACTATTTTTCTTTAGTACTGTAGTGACCCGACAAACAATTTCTCACGATCCTAAGTTAGCTAATAATATTGGTTCAAGCCAAGCAAAAAATTAGTCTAAAACTTAAGCTTACTCTATTGCAGTACCACAGAAAAACGTTCCGCCCCGGATCTTTACATGGACCGTGTTTTGATATACAGGAACGACAATAATCTTAAACGTATCGAAGGGTTGAAAGTTCAATTTGATTCCAGACTAATGAACAATTGTTCCAATCATGGTATAGATTTGAAATTATAAAAAATTTAAATTCACAAAATAGTTCAAATTTGAAAATGGACCAGAAAAAATACGTTTGCCAGATCTGGCAAAAATAAAATTTTTTTGGTGAACATTTCAACGATCAACTTTAAACTGGGCATGGTTTTCGAAAGTAGTGTAATTTGACCAAACAAAATGTTGACACTTAAAACACAGCGGCGAATCCAGAAATTCCTAACGGGTGGATGGCGTGCTGGACAAGAGGTATGAGACATAAGTATACTTACTATATGTGACAATTTTCTGTGAGTGAAAATTGCAACTGACCTTACCATTTTATCACAAAAAATTTTCTGACGGAAGGAGGGGCGTACGCTCCCGGTCTCTCGTTTGGATCCGCGAGTCTGCGTATAAGTAAATTTTGACCCTAGAGATATAAGTGAGCGCCGGGTTCCGCTCTGTGTAATCCATGGCTCTTCGTGTTCCAGTTTCAACTCGAGTTAACTCCGGGTAGCACATCTTCCATTCTACTAGATTAGAAAATATGGCCAATGTAAAGAACATGCGCGGGACAGTATCATAAGCATATTTCTATAGCCTAAACCTAAGCCTAAGCCTAAGCGTAAGAATGAGCATATTCGTTAACCTAAGCTTATACCTAAGCCAAGCAAAAAAACTAGTCCCAAGCTTAAGCTTACTCTATTCTGTCCCACAGAAAAACGTTCCGCCCCTGATCTCTACATGGGCCGAAAATAATAATAGATATTACTTTTAGCAGCACGGTAGTGTTTACTGGAACCGTCGTGCCATTGATGCGCTCAAAAATTTAGATTCAAAACAAACGTTGTATGACCAGTTACAGGTATAGCTGAAGAATATACGACAATTCGTCACCCAACAACTTGTCACCTAACAGTGTACTAAAGCGTATTAATAAATCTAAATCATAAGCGTAAACCTAATCCTAAGCCATATCATAAGCATAATGACGGTCGACGAATTGTCGAGTCGATGAAATTTCGAATTACAAGTTGTCGGTCGACAAGTTGTCAGACGACGAATTGCCATCATACCATTGTTGAATAATGCTATTTTACCTTAGGCCTGTTGTCAAGGCAGTCCAGGAAGCTTGAGCTGGTCAATAAGATTTTCTTGGTGCCGTGAAAATGTTTTGGGGGGCGCTGGTAAATTTTTGCCAAATCTCGGCTTGCCTACCAGAAATGTTCTTGATATCGAACATTTTGTGCTGGTCAAATGGATATCCGTGAGAGCCCAACCTGTGGCGGATCCAGAAATTCGTTTTGGGGAGATGAAGTGCACTCATTAAAGTGGATGTTGCATAAATTTCTAGCCTATGATATCTTGGTTGTTAGGTCGAAGAGGTTTTTGGCTCTTTTTCGCGTATTTTCAAAAATCACCATAACTGCCATTACAGCGTACGTTGGTTTTAACCCTGAAAAAAATTACACTCGGCAGCCGGTGGGAGAGATGCATCCTTCCATCCCGCCTGGACCTACTCTTGAGCCCAATCCAAACTCTAAGCCTCAGTCATGGCCAGTTGGTGAACTGCTTATATAAATTCTACTGATCCATGTATAAAATAATAAACATCTTAAATCGAACGACCAGCCGGGGGGGCAACACGGATGCAACCCGTTTTACAATTTTTTTGCGCAGGAGCGTAAACAGCCCACATTGCTTCGACATTTTCTGCCCTCTGCCACGTAGGGAGATTGGAAGCTTTAGACACTGCGAGACTTAGGCGTTTAGTTAGGATTGGGCCTAAGCTTACGTTTAGGCGTAGATGGTAGGTTTGTGTTTCGGCTTACACTTAGGTTTAGGGTCAGCCGTAGTGGCCACGCCCTTATTGTCAACAAAGGGTGTAAATTTTTGGAACATAACGCCCCGTTCATGATCCAGGATTCGTCCTTGTATTGGCAGGTTCAGGACGCATTCAGCGTTGAAGACTCGCCCATTTGGATGGATTCGAGCACTTCTGTTTACTGCCGAAAATTCGAACAAGCGTTGGGTGGCGCAGAGGTTAGTTTGACCAAATTACGCCGTGTTCCTGGTTTGTTTTGCCAGTTTTTTCAAAAATATTTCACAACAGTCGCAGCGAGTATTTTCGTAGCTAAAACAAACGAAAGCCGTACCCAGGGTGCAACCGGAATTCCGATTCCGATTAGAATTCCGGGTCAAAACGAGTTCCGATTCCGATTCCGGTATAATCCAGTTCCGCTCTGCATCCTGGGTCCTACCTAAGCTTAAAACTTTGCCTAAACCTTTGCCCAAGTATATATATATGACTTAACCTTAAGGGTAGCGCTATACTTATCGTGTGGCACCGTCCAGTGAAGTCCATCACCATACGATATTGTGCGTAAGTAATTCACGTACGATACCACAAGGCGACGTACGGACACGGATGGCGGCGGACGGTGTCGCCGGAAGTGACGGACGGCGCCGGACGTTATAAAAAGTATAGCGCCACGCAAAATGTGATGCCAAAATCAGGTACAATACCGCATGGTGACGTGCAGATCCGGACGACGCCAGAGGTGGCGGACGGTGCCGGACGTCATCAAAAGTATAACACCACACTAAATGGGATGTCGAAGTCAGCGGCGAAGCCGGCCGAGGAAAGCGCAGTCCGTTCGACCACTTGAGAAGGGTGCAAGCGTTTGAACTCCCGAACTGACACCGGCCATTGGAGGATGTTAAGCCATCCAGGATACCATTGGTCAATCCAAAAATGGTTAGGGCCGGCTTAAATGAAATTCTTGCATTATTTCGTACTCGGAATATTTTAGATCCCCGTCACAACATCCAGTACATGGCACTCGACAGTATGATGGCATCTTCGAAATTATTTGTACTGTTGCAGGTCCGTAGCCAGCTCACCGCGCAAAAGGGGGCTCAAAAATTTTCAGGAGGGGCATATAAGTATTTTCGTTGACTTACAAGCAAGGTCAAAAATATTCTAGGGAGGGGCTAAATGTTTCCACGGGGACTGAGCCCCCCTTAGCGACGGACCCGTTCTGTTGGCTTATACTTTTTGAAATTATTGCTATTTTCTAATTTTAGCGTTTAGTCGCAAAAACCGGAACTCGTGCTTATGAACGATTTACTGGCAATCAAATTGCAAAAATATACCACGAACAACCGGATGCGTATCGTGATACCGAGGTATATATATTTGCTATCCTCTAAACTTCCGGATCCGTCATTGGTTGAGTCAAAAGGCTTTAGGACCTAAACGTTTCTTGTTGACCCAATCAGTGACGGATCCGGAAATTTTTGGACGGACACCTTGGCAGTCCGTTACAGCAAGAGTGTATGATTAGTGAGGGTGACACTTGTCCATTCATACCGCGGTATCCCCCTCCGTACTTGAAGAGATGGTATTACATGCATTTTAATTGGATGATGGTTCAGACATAAAATAGCATGAATAACCAATCGGCGACGCGCTGTAATTGTAACGGATAATGCATACTTCAACAAGAGTATACAACTGGATACATTCTGTGTAGGAAGGGGCGTACCCAGCGCACGCTGCGGTTTTGGCCATTCCCCCTTTTTGAGGAATCGTACAACTTGTGCGAACCGTTGCACTGTATGTATGCGTTGTCAAGATACTTTGCTTCTAGTTTAATATAGGGGTATTGCATGTAACAGCGACCTTCCTGAATAAGGAGGGTTGGCCAAAAACGAAACACCCGGTGGTGCATTTTGTACCGCACCAATTATGGTAGTTGCACACCCTTGTTAATAAGTGATCATCCACTCTCGTAATAGAACCTGAACGCAGAACCTGAACGCAATTCATTGCATAATTAGGAGTCATGGAATAAGCCTAAACCAGATATGGAACAATGCTGCAACAGAGCTTAACGCTATGAGTCTAGTCCACACCGTACGTCTAGCTTGCAATCTAAGCCCGTATTCTCAAATGTGCATAGCACCTATTATCAGTTGGTGATAGGTCTTGTAACTTTCGAACAAGAAATTGATGAGGTTTGAAATTGGGCGCAGCGGTTGTACTCGATACACTCTACTTCTGTGCAAATTTTGGGATCTACAATTGCAGCAGTTCGTTAGTTTAAAAACCTATTACTCACTGGTGATAGGTGCTATATGCAAAGTTAGCAAATATGTCTATAGTTTGCCATAAGATAGTGTGATCGAATATTTCGATAGCAGAGACCAGTTGTAGGATTTGCGGATCCAAGCAACGGGACATTCAAACCAGGGCCTTTCAACAGGGATTTAACAAAATTTCGTGTTTAAATTTACCACTGTATATGAACACCAACAACCATCTCACTGGCTGGCCCATGTTACTTTAAGGGGCGTCCAGGTTTCTGGTGGGTTTGTAAAAGAGTAGGTTTAGATTCTAGATTACATTTTTTTGCTTAGGCTTAAGCTTAGGCTTAGGAATTCATTTTTGCAACGCTTAGGTTTAGGCTTAGGCTTACGAATACGTTTAATCTGCAATTACGCCCCTTACAGTAACATTGGCCCAGTTACTTATAAGAGCTGTCGGTGACATCGTTGACAAAATTATTGTGAACGGCGCATAAATTAATAATTTCAGCGTATTTCACTTGTGAGCAGTTTTGGCTGTTCATTGCTGATTGGCTGTTTCGGTTCGATTGATATTTCGGATGGCAGCGGAATGAATTTGCTCAATATTCACAACCGAAACTGGGATGACGAATGCTTAAAGGTGAGTGAAACAGAGTTGTATGTAGGCTCATGGACGGGGCCAGGTGAACGACAATCAGCCCCTAAGTTAAATTTTTATACCCTTTGCAGGTCTGTAAACCTGCTCATCTTGCAAAACGGGGGCTAAACATTTTTTGGGGGACGTATGGAGTCTGGACCGCCTAGAACTTTAACAAATAGTGGTCTATCCTATAGATTTCGACGAGCTGAGTTCAACGGTACCACAGAAGAGAAAGTGTCTATAATTCACATGTTTGTAAATTATAAGCTTTACCCGGTGTATTTGTTATACAAATTAGGTTGGCGTTTGTACATGTTTTATATAATGAAAAGTTGAAGTTGAAAGCGCTATGGCATAGAACGGTTTTCCATGAGTTACAAGCAAGTTTGAAAACTTTATACGGCGGGGGTGGGGGCAAAATTATTCCAGAGTGCTCAGCCTATCATCTCTGGTTACGAACCCGACACCTATGACACGTAGAATACGGCATCACCGAGAAAAAATACGTGTAAATGTCTTTGCAGAGGTGAAATTCCATTTCAGTTTTGTTTTAGAATTGCGCTCCGAATTTGTCGCCCAAACTTGGAAATCCTGTCGCTTCGAATACGGTTTTGGTACGTTTGGGACATGCGGCTGCAGAGCGGAGGGTTGAGGGGACATACTGGGTGCCCGTGAACCCCCGTTCGTACTACGGAAACATGTCGACAAAATCGAAAGTTACAAGTCGGACTTGTCGGACCTTACGTAGTCGTAGCCGAAGCCGTAATTCTGTTCCATTCCGAATGGGGCTGGTGCAAACCGGAATTACGAACGGAATTTGGTCAAAAAATTTTACTGATCAACTTTCACGTTTTGATTGGTCATTTGCATAATCACAGAAAATCTTGAGACAAGAGTGTTTACAACAACCAATCAAAATCGTGTATGACAGTAAGGTATCAACAAATCACCATGCGTGCAGCTTGACCAAAAATAGAATTCCATGCTTGGTTTTAGTCCAAGTCGTTATTCCGCTTTGAAGTAATCAGAAGTGGATTCAGAAATTTCTGACGGATGGTTGGCTTTCTTGCAAATGTTATGAAACGCAAGAATTATATAAGATAGAGACCTTTATCATTTGATCACCAAAAAATTCTAAGGGAAAAAATTGCAATTTTAAACAAAATTTGCGGGGAGAAAATTGTAAAGTAGGAGCGACCTTACATTGTAGCTGTACCTAATAAATGATGGTACCCTGCTAATTTGATAGAAGCCAAAAATGTTCTTTCACATTACTGTTTACATAATTAATTCCTAAGCTTAAGCCTAAACGTTGTTTATTTTTGAAGTTCATTAAGTATGTGGGATGTTTTTCTGAATGGGGAAGACGTCAATAAGCACCCTCGAGAAGTTTTTTAGGGCGGTGCTAAATTTGATCCGAAAAATATAGCGCCACCCATAACTGTTGCCGAATCATACCTTCATCCTGCGATAGAATGTCTGTTTCTGACATTTCAGGCGAATATTGCACCATATTACGTAAAACGGTACGGATTTCGTACGGACTGTGAAGTGATTGCTTTTACTGGTGATAATCCAGGTACGTAATCGCCTTTGGTACTTGATCCAGTCATTGGGACCAGATTAGTTCGAGACAGTCGACTTTAGTGGTATATTCAGTGTAGCGATTTATCCTCTGATCTGTGTTCATATTCTCAAATGTGTACAGCAACTATCATCAGTTATTGATCGATTATGTAAATATCAGGGTTTCAACAGGAACTAAATTTTCCCGGAACAGGAACATTAAACAGTAACTGAATCTAGTTGTAGGAGCCGGAACAGGAACAGTAACCGGAATTGGAAAATAATTTTTGTCACCGAATTACTGTACGACTTTTTACAAAATATGTCAAAAAATTGCTTAAGGGGATTTTCAGCTATTTTATCATTACGTTTTTCGTAAACCCATCAGAGACAGTTTATAAACTAAATTGAACTTTTCGCAGAAACACTGGTTTTGAAATAACGAATTTTAAAAGACAAAGTCTCCAGGATTTAAATGATTGTACTTTGCCACAAAACCGTAAATAAAAAATTCCGGTTCCTGCATCTTTGAATGCAGGAACAGGAACAGGGACAGCAATTGAATTTTTGCTAGAATTCCGGCCGGAACAGGAATTTCAGTTGAACCTTGGTAAATATTAAACCAATCAGCTTTGAGTTTTAAAAATTACCACATTAAACGTTGCGGTATACTTGCCGCACGCCGCCGCGCGCCAGCAAATATATTTTGCCTATATTTTTATCAGCAATGCATATCGTCGGACGACGGCGTCCGGCGGCGGGCGGCGGCGTCCGGCGGCGGTGTCCGGCGGCGGCGTCCGGCGGCGGCGTCCGGCGGCGGGCGGCGGCGTCCGGCGGCGGGCGGCGGCGCCAGGCACAGTAAAGCATAGCGCATCGCTTATTGTATTCAATTTATCCGGTAGCTATGTGGTCATTCAATACTTTACAGCTTAGATCAAAATTTGATTGGATATTATTTTAGCAGAGTCTTTTATCTGTTAATTTTAAATGTCCTATTTGCGTTGTATTGGTCAATTATTTTAGCATCAATGGCCGGCCTGTGTCTAAAGCCAGGAGATATTGCTGTAAGCTTAAAACTTTGAAAAGTTACAAAATGTTACGCACAGTAAACCACCGTGAGTTGATTTTAACTCAGAATGAGTTGAATCACTCAGTCTGAGTTGAGGACTTTCACAACTCAAAATTCTGAGTCAGTAAAGCTCATTCTGATTTAATTATTCGACTTAGTCGGCATCAACTGCACTCAGAGCGGGAATCAACTCATCTCAGAGTGAGTTAATGTTAACTGTTATTAACTCAGAAATAACTAACTCGCTAGCTGAGTTCATTAATCAACTCATTGGAATTTACAGTGCGATTTCTTAGAGTGTCGCTATATTTGTCTTCCACCGGTTTTCGGCACCGGATATTTGTATGCAGGATGATCGCGTATGGTGCCAAAAGCTGCAGGAATTATAGCCAGATTGCGTTGAAATAGAAAAAATGTAGCGTAACCCTTAGGGTTTCGCTAAGCCCGCCGCTGGAAGACGCCTTGCGACGCGATAAATTTTGTTTATTAAAAATAATCGCACACTGTAAATTTCAGTGAGTTGATTTTAACTCAGAATGGATTCCATCACTCGAGTCTGAGTTAGGACTATCAGAACTCAGAATTTTGAGTTGATTTAATTCATTCTGAGTTAATTAATCAAGTCACCTAGAGTCAACTCAACTTAGAGCTTGAATTAACTCAACTCAGAGTGAGTCAATGTTTACTGATATTAATTCAAAAATAACCAACTCGCTAGCTGAATTGATTAATCAGCTCATTGAAATTTACAGTACACGCCATTAAATAGATTTTGTCTATGCTTTTGTTAGCAACGAATAGAGGCGTCCGGCAGCGTCCGACACAGTAAAGTATAGCGGGACCCTTACAGTTTACACTGATTCGATATTAAAAATAGGCAAGAACGACGCTAATTGGTTATAGCATATTTTGTTATTGAAATACAATTATTTGATTTGTTACACTGCAAAAAATGGTGAGTCAAATTGACTCTCTTCGAAATAAGGTTTTTTGGACTACACAAACGCAGTCAAATACGACCATGCCAGAGTCAATTTAGACATACTGATTAGCTCGTTTGACTCTGGCGGAGTCGAATTTGACTCAGTTCGTGTAGTCTGAAAAAGCCTATTTCCGAGAGAGTCAATTTGACTTACCATTTTTTGCAGCGTAAACATTAACCGTTTTTTAATTTCCGAAAATATATTTTTACGAGGGTCGAGTGCTATGGCCCATGTATAGAAGAGGGTCGGATGGTTTTCCGAAGGGGCTGTAATAGAGTCGGTTTAAGCTTTAGACTATTTTTTTGCTTAGGCTTAGGCTTAGGAATATGCTTATACTACTGTTCCGGCCTTGTTCTATTCACGGTTCAATGCTATTATTTACAGAAAGTATACAGCATTAATGTATGATTTTAAAATCCCTGAAAGGCTGTAAAAGTACACTCTAAAAACTTACACTTAAATTATAGCTTAACTAAACTTGAATTTCAGTTTAAGTAAAACTTATATGGCTGGACGGACTAAGTTTTACTTAAACTAACGTGTTTTTAAGTTTAACACGAGTTTAACTAAGCTTATTTTTAGATTAAGTAACAAGTGCAGCCGTGTATCTTAGGAGTTCAATAAGTTTAGCTTAAACTGAAAATATGTAAGATTTTAAATGAGCCTTAAGTCGAGGTTTTGCCGTCATCCGAGAAGAACCGCCGGATACGGCGCGCTTGGATGGAAAAGAGTTGACAATTTTGTAAATTCCAATGAATTGATTAATCAACTCATATAGCGAGTTAATTATTTTTAACTCACTCTGATAGGTGATTAGATTGACAGTTGATTAGATACCGAGTTAGGTGATTAATTTGACTCAGTCAGATCTAAATGAATCAACTCAGTCTGAGAATGAATCAGCTCAGTCTGAGCTGGAACTATCAGAACTCAGACGTCTGAGTTGATTCAATAAATTCTCAGTTCAAATCAACTCAATGGAAGTTACAGTGCAAATTTAAAATTTTCGTTCCAGATAAGTTTGGGTACAAGCGATACAGTGTTTGTTTGGCTTGATTCGCCCAAATGTTCACTGCACACGATGACGTTGTGTAATTGTGTTGACGAGAACGCGTTCATGGGTATGATATGGTGAGAACCTTGGGTTTGACCGTACACTGTAAATTCTAATGAGTTGACCAATCAATTCAGCTACCGAGTTGGTTATTTCTGAATTAATATCAGTAAACATTAACTCATTCTCTCAGTTGAGTTATTTCTCATTCAGAGTTGAGTTGACTCTGGGTGACTTGATTAATTAAATCAGACTGAGTTGCATCAACTCAAAATGCTGAGTTCTGATAGTCCTAACTCACACTGAGTGATTCAACTCATTTCGAGTTAAAATCAACTCACTGAAATTTCAGTGTAGCTCGAGACGGGCCAGAATGGCAGTTTAATCTCCGCCTATCAGAGTTCAGAAAATTTTATTTTTAGTTCAAACGTCAAACAGGTTGCGTTGTGTGTCTTGTTTTAGGTTATGTAGTTCCGAATGTTTGACCAATTTCGGCTTGCATTGAAACCTAAGATGGACTGTAATAAATTATTTTTGTTTGTTTTTAGCTTCAAAAATGGATCTTTAACTCGTGAACGGATTCGAAATGGATGCGGTTGCGCCACGTGGGAACAGTTTTCGGAACTCATTCAACGAACGAAACCTGGAAACGGCGGAAATATTGGTTAGTTGCCAGTTTTTACAGTGATGCCATTAAACATATATTATTATTATTATTATTTTTATTATTACTTATTATTATTATTGTTGCTGTTATTATTATTATTATTATTCACTATTATTATTATTATTTATTATTATTATTGTTGTTGTTGCTGTTGTTGTTGTTGTTGTTGTTGTTGTTGTTGTTGTTGCAATAATTACCACTATTGTTTTTTAAATTACAGGATTTTACTTTGACTATCCTGAGATTCTGCCAAATGTTAAGCCAGGAAACTATCGGTTCAACGCCAATGATGATCCTGTAAGTTTAATTTTGCCTAAAATTAAAGTTCGTTCTCGATTTTTGACCATAAGTTTGTGGTATTTTGCCGAAGCAGTTGAGCAAGCGGATTGAATCGCAGGGACGGGACAAATATTCTGTTAAGGAAAAGTATAACCGTGCCCGAAGGCTTTTTGTGAGCCAGTTTTTACGTGTTTTACAGCCAATAAAAATGCCTTTTTTGGGTTTTTTGAAAAAATTCGGACATATATTTTGCATTCCCGTTTTTTGATCAATAAAACCAGCGCTTAGGTGCTGTAGTGACCTGAATAAGAGGGGTAATATGAAAGGAGGTTCATCATTTTGAATCCCAATGAATAGAAATCCGAATCCATAACAGTTCGTTAGCGTATAGTGTCTCTAAACCCTAATTAGAGTCCATATTTGACCAGTGTGTCTAATTGTAGTTCATAAATGACTCAATGGCCCAATAAAGTTAAGTTCGAATTTTTAAAGCATACTTAAGTTTTGAAAGTACATTCGTAAGTATAAAACTTTGCATTATCGCTCAAGTTTTTGATACAAGACAAATAAACGTTTAATTCAACGGATTGTTGCAATACCGGATACATATCAGTAACGAAGGGCGGCGGAGCGTGGGTTAAAAATAAATAACAGTCCGTAACCGAATAACAGCGAGGTACCTTCTGTGCGGGCCAGTTAAATATCTGTCTCCCCTCTTGTTCGGGTCACTGCAGTATTGATTTACAAAATCAAATAATTTTAAAAGTTAGACTTATTACAAAAAAAATATTTATAAAGTTCATAATAATTGAGTGTTGATATACGTGGTGTAGCATGTGTTTTTGCATACTGTGTGTAATCTAAGGCACATACATACACGTGAACATATAGTAGTAGAACATATAATATCGGCCGCGTGGTGTAATGGGTAGCATGCTTGACTCACGAGCGAGAGATCCGAGATTGAGATTCAATTCCCTGTGTGGCCAGGTTTCCAAAGAATTAAGTAGAAAAACCAAGTATATTCGCAGTACTTCGAGGAAAGAGGTCGTCCCGACCGTGCAGTTCTGACATAAAGAGAATAATTGTAAGTAAAAAATACACTGCAAAATATGGTGAGTCAAATTGACACTCTCCGAAATAGGCTTTTTCTGACTACCGACTCCGCCTGATTCATATTCAACTCAATTGGACTCTGGCGGATTGGAATTTTTCGTTCAGTTTGTGTAGTCAGGAAAAGCCTATTTCGGAGAGAGTCAATTTGACTCACTATTATTTGCAGTGTATAACTATGCGACTTTAATATACTCTTATACAATTTTCACTCCCACTTGCAATATGAACTGCAGTCTGCAGTTTGCTTATTGCAGGTTGACAAATTTGATGCAATAATTGAAGCTGGAGCAGTGTTAGAGTCACAATGCTTATCGAAACGGTTACATCTTGAATCGATGTGTGGCAACGTTAAATGTACGTTTCTGTATGCCTTCAAATTCAGTTGAGTTTACCAACCGTATTCCAGCGTTCACGACACTGGCCAATGTAAAGAACATGGGCGAAACAGTATTTATTATAAACATATTCCTAAGCCTAAGCCTAAGCCTAAGCATAAGAATAAGAATGACCATATTCTCAGCCTAAGCCTAAGCCTAAGCATAAGAATAACAATGAGCATATTCCTAAGCCTAAGCCTATGCCTAAGCCTAAGCCTAAGCCAAGTAAAAAAATTAGCCTAGACCTTAAGCGAACTCTATTCTAGTCCCACTGAAAACCGTACCCCCTGATGTTTACATGCTCCACGACACGTATGTTCTGCCACAGAATTGTAGTTGAAATGAACGAGTATAACAGTCCAAAACTACGGACTCGTTAGATCCACGTTATTTCGGTTTTCTGAACCAAGAAATGGTAAGGTTTGAGATTCAGCAAATTTATTACATGCCATTTACTCTACTGTGCAAATTTTGAGATCTGCAATTGCAGCAGTTCGTTAGTTTGAAAACCTATTGCTAAGCTGGTGATAGGTGTTGTATGCGTTTGAGAATACGGGCCGTAATTAAACTGGTGAACGGAAGCGCTAATTGATTTTTCAAGGCATTCAAACAACAACATTCACCCAATGATATTGCAACGATAACTTGTTTAAGTGTTCCCATGTTCCAATCAGATTCAGCGAGCCTGTTCAATACCAGTTTAGTATTGGCCAAATTGCTATTACATAGCATAGAGCCGATTACAACCAGACCAATTAGCGATTGGTCTGAATAGCAGATTGGCCTACGACAGATACTCACGGAATTTAATATAACAATCACAAGATATACAGGTAGACCTTATATGTAAATTCTAAGTTTTTTTATCTGGTTTGAACACTAAAACTGGCATCTGGTTCATTTTAGGCAAACGTCTGTTGGTTACCGGTGGGGCTTCGGTGAACAACGAAATTTTACAAGTATGTGAAATTCCTTGACGTATATTTAAACACAGACGATGGTTTAACTTACAATTATTTTTAGGTTAAATATTCGCTAGTCGTTTATGTGTTGTGGGTGTGTTGTGGGTGTCCTGGTAAGTGTTAACCCTAGCCTAACACGTGTCACAAGCATTTCTGTGACACGAGTTAGGCTAAGGTTACATTGAAATTTGTGGTATGGTAGGGTTAACGATTGGCAATTTGTTAATTGTCGGGTGGTGTTCTATTGTTTGATAAATTTCAGAAACTGTTATTGGTTAATTCGACCCATGTTACTATAAGGAGCGAGCAGGCTTCTGGCAGGTCTATATAAGATTAGGTTTAGATTCTAGATTACATTTTTTTGCTTTAGCTTTGGCTTAGCCTTATGCTTAGGAACACATTTGGTAACGCTTAGGTTTAGGCTGAGGCTTAGGCATACGCTTAATCTGCTGTTACGCCCCTTAAAGTAACATTGGCCGTTGATTCTATACCAGAAGGCGCAGGGGCTTCAAAAGAGGTTCACCCCTTAGTTTTTGTAGTACAAAACTCAGACTTCCGCATTTCAGCATGTGCTTACGATCCTGAGTTGTGTAAGATTGGGGGTGTTAGCTCCATATACCTCTCTCGTCGGAGGGGTGGAAAGCAATGGAGAACAGAGGGTTCAAAATGGGCTGATCTTCAGTGCAATTTATAAGGAGACAAGCTAAACAAACTTTATGTACCTGATTGATCAACGTTTAGTATTTGACTTTGACAAATACGTAAAGCAAATTCACACAAGCAATGCGTGCAATAGGAAATAAAAGCGTTGCGTTTGCAGTAGTATTGCAGTATATATTTGCATCTTATAAGACTGTTCTTGTATATTTTCTCAATAAATATTGCAATTTTCAAACTTTGATGCAATGGCAAAAAATCAGTACGTTTCGCTCCAACGGCCTCGTCTTCAATCTCCACTGAGGAAGAAATAGCGGAACAACTCCATTGTTACGCCAGTGACCTGGGCCAGTATTATCAAATGTGTGTAGCACCTATCACCAGTTGTGCATAGGTCTTGTAAGTTCGAAACCAGCGCATGATGAGGTGGGAAATTCAGCAGACTGTTCGCGTTTGATTTGCACCTACTTCCGTACCAATTTTGAAATCTGTCTCATTGCAGATGTTCGTCAGTTTGAAAACCTTTCGCTAACTGATGATAGGTGCTATACGTATTTGAGAATATGGGCCATAATTGTAACCGTACCATTGTTATTCTTATTGTAAGTTTGGCCCATGTTACTTCAAAGGGCGTACAGTGTTCTGATGGGTCTATACAAGAGTAGGTTCAGATTCTAGATTACATTTTTTGCTTAGGCTTAGGAACTCATTTTTACAACGCTTAGCCTTAAGCTTAAGCTTAGGAATACGCTTATAAGTCAGAAAGTAAAAAGGCGCCGCCTACCCTCGGCAACTTTCTGCTTATGCGGTTGAAAAATATTCAAATGCGATGTAGTACGCTAGGCCCGCGACTGGGGTAGGTTCGTTCCAAAGTCACCAACACAGGGAATTACGAGGATCCGCTAAATCAGTAGTTTCCCCAATATAGCCGAGTCAGATTGTACACATCTTTCGAGACAGCAACTTCACTTAGCTCAAAAGTATTCCACTGAAGAGAGAAGATCCAGCCGAGCACCTTAAGCTTAAGCGTTCTCTCAAGCTGCCAATCACCGAAATCTGTACACAAACCGAATCACCCATACTGTAAGATCCTACCTACAGATCTGACTAGAAAATGCACATTGTCACCCTACCGTGTGACAATCAAGCAAAGTTAAGCCGGCGCGAATAACCGTGAATTATGAGCGCCGCAAATTTTCCATCGCGCTTAATTTCACGTAACAAATCACATCGGCCTAAGTTACGAAATCTCACAGGCGCCGCTAAAACAACGAATTCCAGAATTCTAAACGCGCCGAATAATTTGACAGAAAAGACAACAGCCGAGAATATTTTCGGCTTGCGAACAATCAATCTATGAACTCAAACTGGCTAAAAATCTCGAACAGCGCTTGATAAAACAATTGAAATATCCGGGTCCGGTTAACATCTAAATTAACCCATTCAAAACTCAGGCAACTCAGCTCGACCTAAGCTCAGCGCATGCGTGACTAGCGTAAGTACTCAGAGACACGAGAAAAATGCGGGTTAATTCAACGTCGATATTTACAAAGAAACGGGGACGGGGCGGTAGTCCCGGACCCGACATCAAAGTGAATGGTTAAACGTGTGTGTGTGAAGTAAATACTATGTGCGGAAACTCAACCTATTAATTTATTAGCGAGAAATGACATGTAACACTGGGTTAAGAAAACTAACACTTAAATTCTGGCAACAAGTACACCCGAACTAAAGAAATAGAGCAAACCTTACCAGCGCATCCTCCTCGGCGTTACGCATTCGCAGAGCCTCGAGCTCAGCTTCGACCTCAGGCGTTAAGTGAGCTACCGCCCACCGAACCCCAGATGTGGAAGGCTGAAACTCGTCAGCTTCAGGATTTAGCGGGGACGACGGTGTACTCCTTGCCATTTCAACCGAATAAAATTAATTGCCCACCAATAATCTTAGCTGTAATTCTACCCCACGGCTAAAAACAAATATCACAAAAATCTATAAGCCAGCTCGGACTCTCTCGATAGTCTCGAGAGCCGTTAGACACCGGTGTAAAGCAATGACCATGGTGTACGCAAGTAAATAAATAACTCTTACCAGTAATTCAGGGACGACCGATTCGGGCCGTGGTAACGGCCGAATCTGCGGATTTGCTTGTGACAACCCAGACCAGAACGGGGATTCCGCCGCTGACCAGTGACACCAATCCTCCCCGGTCGCCCAGGTCCAACTCCGCTGCTGCCGCAGGGAGTTATTCAAACCCGTAAAATTCTGCATTTTGTTAACGGAAAACAAAATTAATCCACCCACAAAACCGCTTGAAAACTCAAACCACAAAATTAGTATCGCAAAAATAACCTTAGGTTCTCGATACTCTCCACAAATCAGTGGCGGACAGGGAAAATTTAAAGATTATGCAAAATTTAATAATTTTGCATAACCGGTTTCGGTAGAAACAGAAAAATTAACCTAATTCCGAAAATCGTAACAAGACACCTTCACAACCCTTAAACCACCTACGCACGCAACACTAACTCTATATTATATTCCCAATAATAATACAAAACTCAAAGAAAAAGAAAAACCACGTGTTATTAAATTTAAAACTACAACAATACACGTAAAATAAAGATGGATGACTTCGCAACTCAAGCCAATAAACACGATATATTTAGCAGTCATTAGCTAGTAATCATCATCAAATTTCGATGGTAATCGAAATTTTCTATAGGTTTTCAAATACGCAGAAAACGGGAATTCGACTAGAATTAAGTGTTTTTAGATGCATTCTATCAAATTCAGCACATTTACAAACCTATTACACACTTTTACAGCCAAAATATCTGAATTTGGTAAAATTCAGATCAAAACGATATTTCACAAAATTCAAGTTATCCGAAACTACTGTTTTCGACCCAAAAACACTGAAATTAGTTTCGAACCGATACAATATCACCTATTCAGAACTGTTTTCATACTTTCCGGGCCACGAGAGCACTTACAGCTCCAACCGGACAGATCTGAAAAGTCTGCTTAACATTTCGATTTTCAGCAATTGTCCAACCTGTGCACACATGCCCGTAGCAACTCTCCAGGACACCGAAACTTCAAGGGCTGCGTATTTTGGCTCAGAGCCTTCCGAATCAAAGCTGTGTCTACCGACACAAGCTTGCACGGGGTCTTTCCGCCGAGATATTATTCCCAGAATTTCTGTGCAGCCCAAGAGCTCACACATTTTCACAGAAATGTGATTCCAGCTGCCGAAAGCCTAAATCTACTAAGATTTAGAGGCGCTGGGTGCAGTGACATCTGTACATCCCCCTTTCTTTTTGCCCGATGTCCCCATCGGGAGTTGCAGAGAGCAACCCAAGATATCAAATTTAAAGATCGGGGAGAATCGGCAGATGCCACAGCACACAGCGACTCACCGAAGAGAGCCACGCACACATGTTAACGACAACCTGAAACCAGAGGCTGTCCACACAGGTTACATACACCAAAATAACTCCACAGACATCACAAATCGTCCATAAGCCGAAGATACTCCGCAATCCGAAAACTTTATTATTTCGAAACATCGCAAAATTTCCGTTCCGAAACGTTAATTTTACCCAAAATTAATTACCAAAATCCACAGAAATAATAACACATATCGATTTTGACAAATTTGTAAACCAAAACACAAATAAACGTTACAAATTTAAAGAAAAATGCTGTTACCACAGAATTTTTCATCTTCGGCCATATGATATGTAACTGACGAGTCCAATTACTAATTGCTACAAATAGCACCAGTAAAAGTCGAATCCGAGTGTTAAAAGTCGTATCCAAGTAACCGACTAATCGCTACAAAGTCGTAGTTCGTAAAATTGCATCCGCCGTACATAATTAATCACCTTTCACTCCTACTATTTCAGACTTTTCATTCACTCTTTCAGCGCAGTTTCACTCTTATTAAAATTCAGTTTTCTTTTCATTACCCGTCCATCGATTACATTACCCATCGTCGCATCTTGCCACTTATTCCACCAATTATATTGTTGTTTCACCATTACCTACCGGAAGATGAACAAAGTCCACCACTACGATGCATTAACTGTAATCAGCATAATCATATTATTTCGCCGTTGACTGTCAAAATAATGCAATATTAATTAAAGCATGGTGAAATGTCCATTGAGCAATGTCCATTATTATGAATCAAAATAATAGTTCGTAGAAATCACAGCACCATTTGACATACTTATTAGGCACTTATGCTGAGTAAAAGAAAAATAACAAATTATTTAGTAGGCGATTTACATTATTCATTATAATACTAGTAAAATAAGTGAAATTATAATACTATTTACCAATAGCATTAAAATAAAGCACGAGTTTTTACCCGAGTGATTAATGACCAGTAAATTTGAGATTATCAGGAATAATTATAGAATGTCACTAATGAGGTACATAGAAACGTCCAGTTGAAATTATAAATGTCATGCATTATTGCGGGAATGGATTATCACAACGAATATCGTCCGGCAAATAACGTACTCGCGATCCCGGTATCCCTTCTTGCTGTGCACTTGCATCCAACCCTGCCGTGTATGGATGTTGTCCAGTCATGATTCTGTTGATCATATCCGGCCATTTCGCCCCATCTTCCCCGCCATACAGATACCATAGAACCACTTCCGGTGGGGGAATATTGTCATTAGGGGAAACGACGTCGAAATCCGGATACGCTTCGTCCCTTACTGCTGATGTCACCTGGTGGCATACCGATTGATACATATTCATAAAGTGTCTATTAAACGCCACCATTTCCGTTGCCAAAGATGGTACCTGCTGGTCCAGCTGTGCCAAAAACTTGCATGCCGTCGTAATGTGGATATACTGCTCCAACGCCCGCCGACATGCCTCCATCACTACTGCCACCCGCGTGTACCGTTCTCGCATTGCTTCATATACGTGTTCCGGCATCTCTCCATTCAAATAGTCTATTATTCGTTCCATTTCCTGGATCCTTGCCATACCGGTCGCTGACGACTGTTTCGGCCTACCGGACTTATAAAACCGACAATCCTCCAGTAACTGTTCTGCCTTCTTTCGTAGCCGATCGACACCCAATAAAATCACCACTTCTGGTTCCATCTGCCGCAAAACTGTCCAGTTTGTACCTACTTCCTTCGTCATAGTCAATCGGATCACGTGCGCCAGTCGCCGTAACATAATCATGTATTGCGTTTGGGCGCCGTCGAATTGAAAGTCTTCTACGCAACGTTCGAACAGATCCAGTCCGATGTACTCCATCTCCGTAATCACTGCTACCAACGTAATGATGCCCTCGTCTGCTCGTTGCCGCAGAAATTTCGCCACACGCTTCTCCATTAGATTGATGTAACGTTTGAACGCAACTACCACTGGTTCCGTGTGCAACGGTTGATCTTGCATGCGTGTGAAGAAACGGCACATTGCCATATGCCGTATTGGCGGTTGGTTCGGCCGTGACGGTGGTTGGGATCGTTTGAATTGGTCCATTTTATCGCGTGCAATCGCTTCCGCCTGTTGTTGTAGTTCGTATTGTCGCCTCTCGTGCCAATATTGACGTTCCGCTTCGATTGCTCGCCCTGCATCGCGTCCCATCTGTTGCCAGTGATCGACCATCCGTTCGTGCGCCTCCTCGAGCCGTTGAGCCGGTGCTGCCGCTGCACCTCTCGGTTGTTGCTGCTCCGGTTGTTGCTGACGCTGTTGCTCTGCAACCGCTGGTGATGGCAATTGCACCTCCATCAATGGTTGTGGACGCTGCCGCTCGACAACCGCTGGCACTTCTGGTACCGACCTCTCCTCCGATTGCGGCGATCCTTCGTCGATTACCAATGGCGGCAAAGATGCGATTTGCTCCGGTGTATCGACTCGTTCTGATTGTTTTGCACGCGGATCGCTTCGTTGCGGTAGTGGTTCTTGCACCGCTTGTATCTGTTTGCCTGGTGACACACGATCCACTTGCATCTGCGATGGTGATTGAGAGGTGCCTGGCCGTGCTTGATCAGGTGTTGTTGATCGACCGCGTCCTCTGCCGATGGAGCGTCCTCGAGACCGCACGTCCGGTCGTATCGGTGCCATATAGTGCATCTGTTCCTTCAGGTGGGGCACGCGATCCAAAGGACTCACTGCCGTAGTCGTTTCCTTGCGCTCTTCGTCTTCACGTCGAATTCGGTCTTCTTGTCTTTGTATTTGCCGTGCCTTCTGTCGATCACGTTCTTCACGATAGTCCGGTTGCGGTACTTTAGCCTCCGCCGATGCTGTTGGTCTCGTCACTGCTGCTGACGCTACCGCTGGCGATCGTCTCGACGTAGACGGTTTGCTTTGCATCGCCTGCATCAACGCTTCTGCCGAAGTCATTGCCGTCTCACCCGAAGTCGTTGCCACCTTGCTGGTCGTCGGTTGTCGCCACTCGACACGCAACACTGGTGTATCCACTTGCTCACCCTGTTCGATAATCTTTCGGCCAAAAACGTTGCCTTCGCCAGCATCCACTGTTCCCATATC